>AWUE01001371.1:0-18884 GCA_001974825.2 Corchorus olitorius | reverse complement strand
TTAAAACAAACTACCCCCCCCCCAAAAAAAAAAAAACCCTTTTTTCCCTCCAAATGAAGTATTAGTATCAGTTTATTCAATGATTTTTAATAAAAATTTCTCCTAGCTGCTTTGCAAATTGCAAGGCATCTATATATAGTAGACACAAAGCCAAAACAAATGTAAAATTTTGTTAAAGATGATTTGCAATAAGTGAAATTAATGAAATTTATCATATATAATCATTATTACAAGTACTTGAGTTTAAAAAAATTTCTTAAAATTGTCCCAAAACTCATTACATATGCTAAAAGAAGCATACATATTCACAATATATACTATTTTTTTTTGTATATAATATACTTATTACACAGTTGTAATTTTGAGAAAGAATAATGTACCTAAATTAATGAAGCCAGCTGCTGCAACTAAATCCATGATAGCTAGC
Source organism: Corchorus olitorius (assembly GCA_001974825.2). Classification (NCBI taxonomy): domain Eukaryota; kingdom Viridiplantae; phylum Streptophyta; class Magnoliopsida; order Malvales; family Malvaceae; genus Corchorus; species Corchorus olitorius. The sequence goes on along the minus strand of AWUE01001371.1, from coordinate 18,457 downwards.
AGCTTAAAACTTAATATTAGATCCATAATCACACCATTCACATGTCTGAAGCTGCAGGCACATAAATGCATAAAATCAAGTATCGAAAGGCTGGAGAGAAAATAAAGAATTAGGAGCTCCCTTCAGTCCAAAACATCATCAACAAGAGTACCAAAACCCTTATTATTTGAATTGAAGCTGTTTTTAGGCTGAAAGGAGCCCCCATTTCTAATTATTTCTCATCTTCGGATTCTCAAGCAAATTAGAAAGAAAGAGAGGGAGAGAGTTAGAGAAAATGTATATATGTGAATATAATTACATTATTCTCTGGCGAGGGAATGGTAGGAGTAGCTGGGGTTGGAGTTAAAAGGTAGAAAAAGTGGATGCTTCTCTTTAATTCTTATTGCAATAATTGTTTTCTTAGGTCGAGAGATGGTCTTAGCCTTTTGAAGCAAGTGAGTTCGACAGCAAGGGGGATACATTGAACCATATGCAAATTGCAAGCAATATATATGGTTCCTAATTAAATTGATTTAGAGAGGGTAAGATATGAAAAAACTTTTGGATAAACAGATTAACTATCTACAATGTAAGATATTACAGTATAGGTCCTCCATGTTTGGTATTTGTAACAATATATTAAAACTTCAAACAACTTTTGGATAAAATAATGACTAGTTAATTATGTAACCTTTTCCAATATTGTAGATAACTAAGTACTATAGTGTCAAACATGTTTAATTCCCGTCAAAAGTGTGCTGGCTTAGAATTTAGATGTTTAGCTAATGTAATTAGGATTTGATTTTTGACAACTTCAAATATATGAAGGGTTTAATTGCACAAATATATAAGGATATAACTTTAGGTATGTTCAATTCAAGACGTAACATGTTAATCGTAACAATTAAGGATTAATCATGATCCACTGTTTCCGATTATTCAGAGATGTAAGGAGCTTTTGATCAAAAAAGAGATGTAAGGAGCTGTGTTGCATAGGGATTGTAATATATGTTTCTGTTCAAACATATAGGGAGGCAAATATATGTGGTAATTTTCTTGTCAATTGGACCTTTAACCCTCATAGAATACTTAAATCCGTCTTCAGGAGTTTTGCTACAACTTATGGATAAAAGACTTGTTAGGAGCTGCTCATCCAAGGGTTGTTTCCCTAATGAGATCCAAGACCACTATGTGCGAAAACAAAGGATTAAATTTCTATAAATTATGACACACGCGTACATAACTATCTCACAGACCCTTAATCGTTACAAATAAAAAATGTTAGATCCTCATTTGTTATAACCAGAAAGTTAGGTCTTTGAATGAAAATGTCATAAGTGTAGCCTATGTGGAAATAAACTTAGTTTCATCATTTTCATTACACTATAAATGGAGGAAATGGAGTAGTTACTCTAGTGAAAATATATGAGAAAAAAAAGGTGGAGGGGACCAACGAAAACCAAAAAAATCAGTATGCTCAGGTAGGTTTGAAATTTTTGCTTAAGGTAAAGTGTTGCTTGCTGCAAGATGGAGCACATTTTCTTCAATACCCAAAAAATAAATTAAAAAAAAGTGGTCCCAAAAGAGTGATTGGCAAATGGGCAATCTTACAAAGTTTCAAGTTTCAACTTTGAACAAACAATCTTTTAAAAGTCCAAGAGAATTGAATTGAATGGTCCTTTTCTTGTAGTATATACTAGGGAACTTTGTACCCCTCCCTTAATTCCTACTTTTTCCCATTCAAGTATTAAATGTAGGCTTGCTTTCCTACCACACTTTGTTTCTTTTGTTTTTCTTATCATCACATTTCACAGCAAGGGAATTGAAGGAAAGTCATCTTTCACAGCCAAGGTTGTGGACAATTGGATTTTTGCTATCTTTCATTTGGATTAATTTTCCCTCATTTACAAAGCTCTTGAAAGTTGAAACTCCACCATAAATAAAGGATTTTGACATCAATTTACCATTTTCTACAATTTTAGTTCTAAATGAAGTACATTGGAATTATTGGCAAGAAAAATTGAATGTGATTATATTGGCTAATGCCATTAATGCTTGTTACTTGTGGGGGAAAATTTTCTTTTATCTGCTCCACATAAACCTATTTGTGGCAGTGAGTTAGAAACAAGGATCCTTAATGTGTGGTTAGCATTAGACAAATGTAAACTTAAACTTCAAGCAAACAAAATATTACTTACTTTTGTTTTTTCGTTTTTCTTAATTTTAGAAAGGAGAAGAACCTTGTCCTTTGAAGAAGGAACTATGCAGTCATGTATCAATCAATTAATCAAATATTCTAGATGCATCTCTTCGAATATTGAGATTTAAATTAATGTCTATTAATCTGAGCGAATGAGTTATGTGCCCCTTAATTAAGGTCCTGATTTCAAGTCCTATGAATAAAAGAGATAGGCATTATGTTGGCAAAAAAAAAAAAAGGAGATAGGCATCATGAGAGTTTTCCTTATGTGAGATCGGACTTAACTCTAGATTAGTTGACGACTGACACTCATTTGACTTTTAAATACCAGATGTCATGAGTTTAATTCTTTTTCTCCAAACCTGTAAGCTATTTTACTTTAAAAGTTGAAATTGTGCAAAAATTTTGAGATCCCTTTTACCTCTTTAAGTATTGAGATAATTAAGATCCAATATACATGTTAGGATGATGATTGAAATGATTTAAGATGTTTGATCCGTAGGTTTGATCTAGTAATTCATGCTACCAATAAGAAGGGGTAAATACTAAATTTATTGTTTGAACTCTGTTTTGACTCACAGAGGGGAAAAAAGGAAAAGAAAAGAAAATGCCCTGCAAATTGTACATCTTTTGCCCTTCATATTGTCATACCATAGTGGTATGTTAAAGAAAAATCTCAACGAAATTAATAACCTATAGATCTGAAATTCATTTGTTTCAAACCTATTTGTTTTATATCAACCTGTTGATCTCAAATTCTTCAAAAATCTTTGGCTAATTATTCAAATTGGTCCTTATGTTTTCAAAAATGCTCAAATAATGGTTTAACCTTCTAATTTGGTTAATTAAGTCCCTAATGTTGCAAAATTGGCTCAAATGTGTCTCTGGTGTCAATTGAAAACATTAGGCTGATAAACTCTTAAAAGTTAGGGAGTAAATTAACTCTAAGTACTGATTGAACTGATTTTGCAACGTCAAAGACTTAATTAAACTAAATTAGAAGGTTAGGCCCTTATTAACCATTTTCACAAATATTAGGGACCAATTTGAATGATTAGCCTAAATATTTGGTTTGAACTTTGTTTTGCCTTATAGAGGGGGAATAAAGGAAAAGAAAAGAAAATGCCCTGCAAATTGTATATATTTTGCCCTTCATATTTTGTCATACCATTGTGGTATGTTAAAGAAAAATTTTCAACGAAATTAATACATGAAATATGCTTTGTTAAGAAAATAATAAATGGGAAGGAAATTAAGAATGAATTGGAAGAAGCTGATAACCCAAATATTGGTAACATCTGTTACTATCAATGTCGAAATTATATGTAACTCAACCTTAGACTCATCCTTTGTATTTCTTGGACATGGATTTGAGGAACTTTGGAACTTTATTAGGTAATGGATTAATATCTTCGAGAGACGGTTTTCCAAAAAGTTTAATGAGAGAAGATGGATTCATGCTACGACTTCGAGGGCAAGTGTTGGGCACCGAATTATGTGAGGTGCTACGCTCTCTGGTACTCTGGCATGGCCGTAGCTGGTCCTTGTAATGCACGGTACCGTCTTCGCCGAGCACATAAACGTCATCCCAGATTGGACCTGATGACCCTTGTCTCCTGAATGAAACTGCAGACCTTTCCAAAGTTGCCATGTTTTTGTTTCAACTGATCTAATCAAGGTTTTGCAATAATTGAGCAGTTGGTTCAGGCTTGTATGGAAGACGGAAGAATTTGAAGGGAAGAATTCAGGAAAGGGTTGATTGATGGAATCTGAGAAGTTGACTATGTTGGTGCCATTTTATACTTATGTCTTTGTCAATTAGTATTTGATCTGACCATGTTATAAGTTTTTGTTGCTGAACAAATTCTGCCCAAACCTAAAGAATTTGGTCATGAATTCCTCTAGTTTTGTCTTTTTATCTATGGATTGTTATGACTTATGAATAATGTCGTTACTAACATAATGGACAGCTAATAGTATCTTTTACAGAAGCCTGTGTATTGTGAAAGTTGAAAAAAAAAACAATAAATAATGTAAAAAGAAAATGTCACATCTAGAAGCCGGAAGGTCAAAGGTGTGTTTTTGGTTGAATCCTAGTGAACAAACCATTAAGTCAAGTGTAAACTTGCAAGGTCTGAAGAGTGACAAGTGATTACATTTTGAGACCAAAACTCCCCACTCCAAGGACTGCAGGACTTGAAGTCTTGAATATTGGCACCCTGCTGAAACAGAACTGCTTTGGAATGCAGGGTTACAGATCTAAGCAGAATGGGTTTGGTTGAATGCCTGTAGTTCCTTCTAAAACCGGGTTTTCGATCGATTGCAGCAGAACACTCAGTTGCAGCGCAAAGGAGCATATTGACTAACAGATGACAGTTTGAAGTAACAACTGAGCAAATTTTTTGAGAAGAAATGCATAGAGCCTCTTGGAGTTGAAAACATTTGGCAATGAGTTTGCATCTCTTGCCCTCTTTAAATAAGTTATGGGTAATTTTTGTAAGCAATGCTGTCATTTCAGATTGCAACCATAAGAACTTGAACAGAAGGTGCAGAATTCTATTAACTGCTTAGTGCTAACTCATCCTTGTATTAAAGTTCCTTATTAAGATCAACCGTGAGAGGTCATGGTTGGATTCATAATTCTTCTTTAACTGTCATTAATAGTTCAATATTTTACAATCCCATGCATGCTTGATGATCCATTCAGGCACCAAAAAGATAGAAACAAAGAGAGGAACAAAAACACCCGTAAGACTGACTGATGGTAAAGTTAAAAAGGGATTTACCGGAGAGATCAAGTCGTATTAAAACTGAAAAGATCAGTGATTAATATAACTTTTCTACCTAAGATAACATTTGAACTATTTGAACTATTTGAATGGAAGAAAATGAAATCAAGAACTCATTCAAATATCAGAAAACCAGACATTTAAATCATTGGAAGTCTTCATTAACCAAATCCCTCTTATGTGAACAGGCAATATGAGGCTCTTAATTGAAATAAAGATTATTTACATTTTATGGTTCATAGACATAACTATATAAAGTTGCATAAAAAAACAAGCTCATTATGGGAGCTTTGACTTTGATACTGTTATATTTCAGATGCTTTTGATGAGCCTTAAAAGGACATAAAAATGAACTAAATATACAAGATTTCAATTGGAGAAGACTGTTTCAGAAACAGACCTCCTGTATGGCTGCTGCTGCTGCTCTGGAATCCCATCCTCACTGCGCTTATCCTCAAACCATTTTAGAACTCTTTTACGGGGCAAATTTGTTACTTGCACGATGCTGCTAATCATTGCATTCTGCATTGTTCATAAAGAGCATGTACATGTAAGATGATTTCCCAGCATGCAGATTTTTAGCAGAAGACAACCATGAAAAACACAGCATCACTTCCAAAACATTTTACCCACATCAAAATCAAACTAAGGGATAAACGGACTCAGAGAAATGAGGCTCTGCCAACCAGGTAGCATTATGTTGATACAAAGAATCATCATAAAACTTAATATGTGTATGATTTCTCAAAGGACATTGTACTCATCCATGGATCCTCATGGTAGAAAGAAAAATGCAGAAATTGCTCAAACATACGAGTTTTTTGAACTTCCAAACCAACAAATATAACCCCCTTAGTTGAAAATGTGAATTATTTGACAGTGAAGCTACCAAAACTATTTATAGAAGAACAATTTTCAAAAACATTGCTTCCAAATAAACTCTAACCCTTATATAACATTGGCATGAAATCACTCAATTTTGACTGCTAAATGCTAATACAGAGGGTTTACTATGAATTACACAGACAATCACTACCAATGACTCCAACAATCAACAATTAAAGCAATGGCCATAAGTTGCTTAGATTGATCAGTGATGAACTAAAGATGCAATTTTCCTTTAAAGGCACAAGCTTTACTTACAGTGGGCCGCTTTGATCTTCTATAAACTTTTTCAAGGGTTTCAACTTGGACCTTTTTCAGTCTCTTTTGAGCAGACCATCTATGTTGCATCACATGGACTGGCTCTTTCACCTTAGGCTCCTTGGGCTCATTTTTCACAGTATCCACCGTCTCCAAAGCAGCAATTTCTATAGGTTTCGTTTCAAGCACTGGTTCCACCTTAACAGGTTCATGAGGTAAAGTAGCACTCATCATAAGAAGCTGCGGAGGAGGCTCACGGAGTAATTCAAGAACCACAGCCCTGTCAAGACATAGTTCTGCAGCAAGAGTTTTAATCTGCAAAAACAAAACAGACACATCTAACATTAGAAAGCAATAAGTTTCAATGCTGGTGACAATATTGCACAACAAGAAGCATGATCAATTAACCAAGCAGAATCCTTTAAGAGAAGCCAACTTTCTTATACAAGGTTGGGGAAAAAAAAGCAACAACAATTTATGCCGAACCCAATAAATTTTCAGATAAAAAGAAACAGTCAAAACAAGGCAAAATTCGATCTTAGTTATCCAAATTCAATCTACTGCTTTATCTTATGCAAGGAAAACTGCAATATTTAAACAACTTACACTAGTTTTACGGCGACCAACTTTGAGAGCAGTAGCCAATCTTCGAAGCTGCCAATTCTTAAGCTTCACAGGTCTTTCTTCTTCTTCTTCTTCCTCTTCCTCCCCCTCCTCTTCTCCTTCATCATCATCTACTTCTTCTTCTTCACCATCATCCGGAGTTGAAGCAAATGCTTCCAAATCAAAGTCCCCAAGTGCTTCCGCCAATTCATTTGCAAGCCTATCAATGTCTTCTTCATTTATCTCATCATCATCATCTTCCATGTCTGAATTGTCATTTTTAAGGTCTTCTTCCAGCTGACTGAACAATGCTTCAAAAGGGTCTTCATCAAAATCCTCTTCCTCCCCTAATCGTCTCTTCTCTTTCTTCTCTTTCTTCTTCTTCACGGAAGAAGTAGTTCCACCGGAATTGTTCTTGCGGCGAGCGAAAGTCAGGGTAGAACGGCGAGCAGACTGCTTTGGCAGCAGAAGAAAATTGAAAGGTCTGGGTTGAGTTATGCAAAAACGATCGCTGCAAGAAGAAGATGGCAAAAGCCGTAAAGTCATTGAAGAGTTCACTGAGAAAGCAGAAGCCATTGAATCAAAAATGAAAAATCTAACTATAAAATGAGCAGGAAGATAGTTGAAAGAGGGTTTATGGTTTTATCCATCCGTCGGGTTGAGCGGTGAAAACCGAAGCGAACCGAACCGAACCAAGTTTCCTCGAATTACTTGCGGTTCGATTAAGATGACAAAAATAAAATACTTAAAAAAAACCCGGATCGGATTCAATCGTGGATACCGAACCGTCGGGTTAGTCACTAATTAATACAATTTAATTCGACGTCGTTCGGTGAGTTCAAAACGCAGCACCGTGTTTACTGTAATATTTTAAAGCCCAACCGACCTCAGTTCAATTTCAATATTTCATCAGTCGTTGGCTTTATCTCTCTGGTGATCTGCAAGGTCTGTGCATCTGCGGCAATGGCAAAGGGATGGATAAGCAAGAGCAACATCTGGTCGATTTCATCTCGGATTTATTTCATCCTTATCATTCTTCAGGTCCCTCTTTTCAGGTAAATTTCTTTATTTGCTTCTTTTATTCTTTTCAATTTCAGTGCTTTCTAGATTCAGAACCTTATATCTTAAGTTGTCTCTCAACCTGTGTTATTCTTAGATTTTACTTTGTTGTATTGTTCTGGCATCTGGGTTTTGGCTATTTCGATGTTTTATGTTCATTTGTTTGCTCTACTGTTATCCCGATGTAACTTATTAGCTATCTTGTTTACTGTTTTTAGTAGCTTTGCTTTTACAGTTGCTTGTTTTCCCTTTTAGCATCTAGTTACACAATCTTATTTCATAATTGATGCTTGGCCTACTTGGATATATTGAATGTTCGTTGTTGAGATCTGTTTTTCAATTTGGATTAGATAAAAGAAACAGTGGATGAGAAACAAAGCACTGGCATGAAGCTATGGGAAGTCAGAACTAATGCTGCTGCCGAGTGGATCATTTAATATGTCAGTTTTATGATCACTAGTTGTGAGGTTGACTTTTGGAGATTTTTGTATTTGGTCTGCCAAGACTGCCTAACTGACCGTTTTGTGGGATTTTTAGCATATTGAAAGATTTGGCCTACTGATGAGGGCTTTTAAGGTTGTTCAAAAGGTACTCCAAGGTTCAAAGTGTAGTGAAACGAAGCGAAATGGTGCTTTGCATTTGAATCCTGTGTTCTATCACTGCACGGGTGAATCTCATGAAGAGTTCTTGCCGTATGAATGGTATGAAAAGGCATTTCCAAAGTTAACAAGGTTGGCCCACATCTTAAAAGATGTGGATTCAGTTGACGGGAGGCTTGTGAATGTGAACAATGATTCAATCCTCATTGATGATCGCATTGAACATAAACTGCATACTTTTAAGTCACTTGCGAGGATTTTTATTGGGTCTCCATCAGTTCAGCAAACGATAAAAAAACACGTCTCTACTCTTGACTGTTTTAGTAAACCTAGTGAAAGAGAGCCCATGATCGTGAATTCATTAACCAAAGTGAGCAACATTTTGAATGTTACTGCTCAACAGAGGAAGTCAGTGCGTCTAAGAATATGTCCACAGGTTACACAGCACCGAATATGGACAGGTGCCCTTGAGGAAATATTGAATGAACTGAAATTAGAATTAGATTTGTTGAATTTTCAATCCCCAAGTAAGGGAATCGGGATGGGACTGCAAATAGTTTCTAGCTGCCTTAAGTTCTTGGCTGAATCAGCTGTTACTCATGACCCTGATTCTGCTTCATGGATGCGGCTTTCACCTGCAAAAGTTGTTGACTCTCCTTCACGCAAATGGGAGGATGTTTATGAGATGTTCAGTGATCTCATTAACTGTTTGAAGAGTGAAAAAGATTGGCTTTATCATCTGACAAAGATTGAGGTAATGAAAGAAGGTTTGTCGCAGATCAATGAAGTGTTAATTGATAATAGTGTTGGGTATAAGGATGCTAAGCACCAAGAAAGCCTGGTACAAAAGAAGCTATCTAGGACATTAGGACACTCATCGCAGTGCTTGTTCACACTTTTATTATATTACCTGTATGGACAAGTTAGAGATATTGAAGTGGATTTGTGTGGAGCACTTTATGAGAATAAGTCTGAGAATAGGTTTACATTGTGCCTGGGAAGAATTGTCACTTCAAATGAGGAGAAAATGGTTTTGAATGGGGTTAAGCAATTGGACAGGGCTCTAATGTTATTCAAGTTTGTATGGGAAACAGCTGGAATGAAAGGCATTTTGGAGTTGCAGGGTCACTTATGGTGTGTAGGGCCTGAGGAGAGGTCGATCACCTATCGAGGAAATGCCTTCTTTCTACATGGGATCATTCTCGGACCAAACAGTATCTCATCCAAACGTCTATGATATTTTGTGGTTATATTGTTTATTGATAATTAGCGTGCCTTGTTATTTGATATAGCATTCATTTCAATCATGGTAAGACTGAAGCTGTGTCGCCTATAGGTGTTTGTTTTAGATGTTCAATTTTATAACATAAAGAAAACTTTTTATTGCATCATTGAATGGTTTTCTTTTTCTTGATTGAACCCTGAATTTTTTTTCTAAGTTTGTTACTCTTGCAAAACTGGTCTCCTGTTTTTGGATTGTTGTTTTGTGAAGTTGATGCAAACAGAGCTTACACGTTAAGTGTTAGTTCTGGAGAATGATGCAGATTACCAATTGAATGGATCATTATCTATCTTTTTACATAAAATGATTGCCTATGAGGCAGCCATAAAGACTGTCAATATAAGTTCATGCTTTTAATTCATATTTTGCACGTAATGTCCCAATCCTTAGATAGTTTAAAGTATTTATGTCTTTCAGACTTTAAATTTGTGTAGATCTGTAAGAACCTCTGTGATAGAGTAGAACTGCATTTTCTTAGAGTAAATCATCATTCTCCAGCTCAGCAGATATGAAAATGATGTCAACAAAAGCGGATATGAAAGTGATGTCAACAAATAATTAAGCCTTAAATGCAGTCAAATTATGCTAAATATTTAGAATGAAACGGAACACACTGCAGTTCATACAAAATGAAAAATATGCCTGTTATGTCATTCTCCAAAGTGAAAATGTTTGCGACAACTTGCATGCCATTTGAACAGCTGGGTGGTAAATGATGTTTTGTTAACTTCTCTAGCTATGGATTCCTCTCAGAAGGATAACTTGGAACTATCTTTACGAGATAAGTTGGTTGCTTTAGTTTAGTTGCCAATTTTGGATATATGCACTTCTGTTGGTATTTGAGGTCTTGGAAACTAGGAGAGCACTCTACCAACAAGCGACCAGCTGTTGGCTATATATTGTTGTTCTGCATTGATTAAACTAGTAAATGGAATTAATGAAGGCATTCTTGTTTTCATTAAACATGGTTCTCGTGATTGAGATAAATAAGTAAAATATAATAAAATTTTATCTATTATGACACTTCGTTATCAGCTTTTTCTTTCATTTTTCAGGATCCCATGCAGAGCTGGAATGTGTTCAACACCAATTCATGTAACATCTTCCCAGTTGATTGCAAGTGACATCTTTCCTGTACCTGTGGTGAAGGCACTCCTCTTCCCTGGAGCCATTGTAAATGGCCTTGTCAGGGATATGACTGTTCCAACCTGGGACAACCTCTTAAACATCTATAACTTAACTGATGTAAAGGAATCCACTCCAGTAACTGATCTCCAGCGTTTAGAGGTTCTTACCTTTGACTTTGATCTTTCTAATTTTTAGTATTTATATGAAGAGTAATATACTTTCTTTTATCGGTAGGTCTGTAGGGTAGCATGTTCCTATTCTTGCTGGTCCTTACATAAATTATTTGCAAAACCATACACCATAGTCCATTCTTCTTTAGTGGTAAAAGAAAAAATCACATATAGTCCATGTGGATGCTATTTTATGTCATTGTCAGAGGCTTGATCAATGAAAAATCTAAAATGTTAAAGTATGTAACTCTCCTGACATCTCCTTCCCTAGTAGAATTGACATCTGCATCCATGACTCTGCAAAAATTAATATATGTTGAATTGCTCCAAGAGCCAATCATAGGGAGTCAATTTAACTGTTTCCTTTTCTTAATATGTTTCCAACCAATTTGTTAGCTAAAGGGGGAAAAGGGACATCCAATAATAGGCTGCAAGACTGTTCCATTAACTGTTCACCATCCTTGCAAGTTCTGCAGAGTTTAGCTTCAAATAGTCATCTAAATTTGTGCCCCTTCATAAGCCCAATCTTGTTAAAAATGCAATTGTCCTGTACTCTCATCTCTTTCAACCGGTACAGGTTCTGGCAGGAAGCTACTTCTGTGTCGCAGGAGCACTTGTGGGTCTTCTAAAACCTGGAAGGATGAGCATGTTTGGGACACTACTGGTAATCTGGGGTCTTGTCAAGGAAGGGATCTTGGGAAAGCCAGCAAATTCTGATCCTACAAAAGCTGTGTATGTGTATCCAACAATGTTGATTGCGCTGATTTGTGCGTTGTCATCTATCAAGTATGACGTCCAGAAAGTTGTGAGAAATCCCCCTGCACGACCAGTTGCAAAGCCTCTTCAGAGCTCCTCGAAATCTAAGCTGAAATGATCTGAAGTTCCAATTTTCTTGGGTGAAAAGTTATTTCTCTTTTTCTTACCGAACTCTTATAACCGATGAGCTGAAAGTGTCTTACTGTAAAAGTAACTCCAAACATGTTTTGCCAGTTCAAATTTATCATTTGTTTTCCAATGTTTCTGGAGCTGCATAGCACATCTGAAACTTGGATGGATGGGAATTGGGTCTCATGGTTCCATGGAAAGAGTCAGCTCTATGTATATTGTACTTATATATTCGTGGCCGGCAAGCTGACATAAGGGCTCAATCCATAGTTCGAAAACAGTCGATGTGTATTACTCTGCTAGATCCTTTAAATAAGCTGTGGCATTGACCTGGGTTAGTCTGCACTCTGCACAAGTTACATTCGTATTTAGCCTATTGTTTTAGCCTCTTCCACTTTCTTCCTTTGTTCTTGTTTTAGCACTTGGCTTTTGTAACAGGTCTCTCTCTTTGAACTAAATGGCATTTATCAGGAGAAAATGTGTTTTAATGCATGCCTTTAACATTTTCATTTATATGTTTTATCTATATATATATATATGGCACAACCGAGGAGAAATATCATAAGAAAGCACCTATATGCCAAGAAAAGTTTCTAATTCTAATTAAAGCTTTGAGGGTTTGAAAACCATCATCTTGAACCAAAATTTTCGTTAGTCTCTCTCTTGTCCCTCTTTTCTTCTAGACTAATAGTATTATTATTATTATCATCCAAAACAAATGTTTCAAAAATCTAAAAAGAAAGAAAGAAAGAAAAGTTAACTTAATTTCGAGGCAGCAGCTAAAGCAATTCCACTGAAAAAATTGCCCCCTTAAGCTTTTGCAAAACTGTGCATTTGCCAACTGTTAATGGGTCTGTAATAAAGGATTAAAAAAGGTATAAGCTTTAACAAGTTTCAACGTGCTTATGTATTGGTTTATAAAGTTAAGACTTAAAGTAAAAACCTTTAAAAAGCTCAAGTCATTTTTCGTGGCTTGAATTGGATATAAAAGTTTCTTTCTTTTTTCTTTGATTTCAACTATTGACTATCACAGTGTGGTATTTTTTTCCTTTTTGGATGCAAATCGGTAAATGAATTCAACAGTCTTCAAAGGGTCCTAAAGGATACTCTTAATATCATGATTAAAGATGTTGATGCTCTTCTTTCATCTAGCAATAAACTCCATCAATTGTCTTTTCCTCTGTCATCCATGCCCTAGTTACACACAATTTAATTTGCAGAATGTTGATGCTCAAACCATGTCGTGGCCCAACATCGAGATAAAGAGAACTCCGAATAGCCTGCAAGAGAGAGAATGGTAAGAGAATGGCCTCCTAGATTTGTCCCAAGGGACCCTCTCTAATGGTTTTGTGTGTGTAGTGAGGGAAATGGAGACTAAGGCATGAATGAGAGGTCTAGAGAATGGATGGCCGTACCTTATATGCATACCTTACATATGAGGCTTGAGTCTTCGTGGGCCTTGGGCCCGATCTGATGATGCTCAACACAGTACTTTAGTATTATCAATTAAGTTAATTTTTGTATGTACTTTAAAATTACTAGTTTTGAATCAAAGAATGACATCAAACTCAAAGAAAGATTAATTATTAAACTTTTTTTTTAACGCACACCCGTACACTGCTACATGATTAGTTATATTACCGAAACGTTATTCTATGAGCCAACAAAATCCTTCCTAATAAATAAACCCAGTGAAATCTCATTTCAATTCAAATAAATCTCTAGGCTCAAACATCTAAATGAGAACTAGAAACTATATTATAAATAAACTACCTACCTACCAAATACACAAACAAACAAAATTACAAACAACAAACTCACATCCCGTGAGACTTGAACTCAAGACCCCACGGTTTAGATAGACTGGAATTAAGAGTCCAATACTCTACCACCAGCCAAATGCCCGATGACAATTATTAATTTTTGACACTAATTAAAAAGAGTCCGTGCTATAATCTAATCTAATCATATTATTTTATGCGAATATATTGTCTCATTTGAATTGGAGAACAAATAGATAGGAAAAGGTTCTCCTCGTTTGTACACTGCCCAATAATAGAGCATAGTTATCGGATTTACTTATATGACCCATTGTAGTGTAATGTTCTTTTTGCCCCCTAAATTTGTACGTTTTTTATGTTTTGTCCCATAAATTTTAATTTTGGATATTTTGCCCCTAAATTTGCAATTTGGAACCATTTTAGTCCCTCTTAAATGGTATTGCTGACATGGCAATGCCACGTCGGACCAAAAATGAAGAGATTATTAGGTGGACTGGGTCTACCATGTCATCCGTGGTCCCGATCAATAAGATTTTGACAAATCAGAATTTTTCCTACAATTTCTAAAACCCTAGCCAATTAATGTCCTAAATTTAGGGACTTATCTTGTAAATCTCATATAGTGAAACTAGGGGCTAAACATGGTGCTAAATTTGTGCATAAATTTTAGGAAGAAATCTGACTTGTCAAAATCTTATTGATCGGGACCACGGATGACGTGGTGGACCCGGTCCACCTAATAATTTCTCCCAAAAATGCAACGTGACAATGCCACGTCAGATCAAAATGCCACGTGGCAATGTCATGTCAGACCAAGACGCTGACGTGGCATTACCACATATGCAATATTGTTTGAGAGGGACTAAAATGACTCCAAATTACAAGTTCAAGGAGCAAAATGTCCAAAATTAAAGTTTAGGGGACAAAACGTCAAAATCGTACAAGTTTATGAGCAAAAAGGACATTAAGCTGTTGTACTATGTACTAAGGTCATTGATTCGAATTCAGATACATTTGTGTTTTGAATTATTCAGGTTTCACTTTAGTTCCTAAGTACTCTCTCCGATCCAAAATAAGTGTCACATTAAGAATATCACACATATTAAAACAATAATTAATTCACCTTAAATTTAGTAAAAAAATATTTCAAATGACCTAAACACTCCATAACCTTTTATTAATATTATATTTATCTTCTCTCTCCCTAACTCCCCTTTAATTAGGGGTATATATGGAAAAAATTTTCAAAAAGTATTGGTTTTATAAGTGTGTCACTTTATGAAATAAGCCAAAACTTGAATTGTGTCACTTATTTTGGATCGGAGGGAGTAACATTTTGAATTATTTGATTTAGGTGCCAACTTTTTGGGTTTGATGGGTTGAGTTGAGTGCGAGGAATTTAATGTCCTTTAAGTAAAGTTTTGGGTCAAAGTCTTGTAAATAAAGAAAATAACCATTAAAGCTTCCATTGAGGTTGACACGACTAATTAACTGCTCCCTCCATTCCAAAATAATTGTGGTTTTTTGAATGAATATGTTCATAAATAAGACCACATTCATTCCAAAAATGACAGTTATTTTGGAACGGAGGGAGTATGAATTAGTCCATGATCCCATGTGGTTAACAAACACCAAAAAGTTGTAAAAAAAAACTTATAAAGTGGATAATATTTATCATTAATAATCATGTTATTAATTAGTTGATAACTTGATATATAATTAGTGTTATATTTTCCATATATATTATTATTTAGTTATACACTATATATGGTCCCATATTGGCATTTTGGTACACCAATGACCAATCATATGGATCCTTCACCCTAAGCACCGAATAGAGCCAAAACTTCTCTCATCATAGTTAATATACATAGAAAGAATATATGTAGTTGAAGATTCATGATGGCAAATGCACTGAAAATGGGGCAAAAAAGAAACATTGGATAAGCAAGGAATTGCAAGATAAAAAATGTGACAATATATATAGTTGACATGATTGTATGCATGCAAATGCAAGTACTTTCACTTCACTAACACCAACAAAAGTATCAAATGAAGTGAAGTAACATAAAGCTAAGCTTAAAGTGAAACAAAGAATCTTGCTAAAAGCTAAATAATGGATTGTAGTAGCAGACACTAATGAATGTGTTGTTACTTTTTGACCATTTTATGTATATTTTTTTGCTGTTTTTAATTTAATTAATCATGACATTTCCCTAAATATATAATTTTATACCACGACCCAAGAGGTCAATGAGGGAAACCATATATGAAAGGTCCCCTTTTAAAAGCTTTGGAATCCTATGTGAAATATTATTCCATAAAAAATTGTCTTACATTTAAGTATTGGATTAGTCAAAGTTAACCCCATCCGTTAAATCAAAAAAGCTAAACATAATTATAAATGTTTGATGAAAAATTAGACTATCCTCTTGATTCTTGACTAACACTTTCCTTGTTCCTTATAGCTAGTACATTGGATGTTGCAAAGTACCAAAGAGTTATCTCTTGATTAAGATAATATTAATTAATGATTACCAATTCTTAAATTATATATGAACTTCTTATAAGGCATTTTAGAGCTCCATGAAATCGAGATATATAGCTAAAGAATATATAGAATTTATAGCGGCCTCTCCCCCTACCCTGGTATTCTCAGTTTCTCTAGTTTTCCGTTTTTCTTTTGTTTTGCAATTAATAAAATCCATCAAGATCTATTTGGATATAAGCCTCTAGATCTTTAGATCTTAATGTTTGAGTCAGTATAATTTGTTTGTTTAAGTTAGTTTTTCTTAATGTTTGAAACTGTTTGCCTCATATTGAGATTGTCTTACTTTGTGGTCCATTGATCAATCAATGAGGTTTTCGGATTACGTTCACCTTCCTATTGTTGTTGAAGGCATTCTGGTGAAAAAACAAATAGACAGATTCGGAAATGAGGAGGTGTCGCAACTTCAAATCAACCTGATGATTCAGATCATGAAACTAGGCCGATGTCTAGACGTGAAGGAAAACTATTTTCAATCTATCTATTGTAATTTATGATATGATTATTGTGATTTCATTTTCTTTGATTCGTGTGTACTAGGACTCGAACCCTTGTCCTTTAGCTCCAAATGTATTCACCCAACCACAAGAGCAAGGGGAGACCTGGTTTGTGATTTCATTTTCATAAATTAAAGTTACATTATTTTTTCTTTTAGGAAAAGCAAAAAAAGAATTTAGTTAAAAAAGTCTTGAGTTCAAGACTCTCATTTCCCTAAGTTAAACTTTATTCTTTATATCTATCATGTATAAAAACAATTGAGGATTAAGTGGATTGGTTGATTTCTTCTCTTTCTGTAGGAAAAACATGATATATGAAGCATAGCAATTAAAACATGGATTAAAATCATGAATCATGTTAATCAAATAATTTGCAGAAGCTAAAAGAAATTAAATCAGGATCTTGGTGGGTCGATTACGGTGTTTCGTGTTTCTTGATCTTCGATACTCGTGGTTGACTTCTGCTACAGGGATGAGCGGAAACCTCACTCTTCACAGTGCAAAAACCCTTTTTGCTTAACAATGGAGGGATAAGCTTTTCTGTAGAAAGTTCTCAACTTTCTAGTGGAAAAAAAATAATAAGAGATGCAAAACTAACATAGTTTTATTTTCTCTTTTATATATGAGTGGTTGTATTCCACTTGAATACTTCTTAGATAATTTCTGATATAATTCCCAAGGAATTTTATTAAGAAATTATCTATAATTATTTCTAATTATCTTGTTAATTTAATCTTAATTAAATTACCAAGATAATTCCTTTGTTAGGCTGGACCATCATGGGTGTAACATATCCAACACTTTCTGTATCTTTCCATTTTGTAATATTCATATATATCTTTGTATACATAAAAAGGACGGAAAATAACTAAAATTGAATAGGCATATTTTTCTTATTTCAAGAACAAGAGTTCGAATCCCCCACCATTCAATTAATATATATACTAGCATCCTCGCGCATTTGCGTTAGGTTTTTTGGTTTATGATTGGAGCTGAATAATCTCAATTCTAAATAAAATTTTATTTTATGTAATAACAATTAAGTTAAATGGAAGGAAATATTGTTAGAATTCTAATGTCTACTCGAAAAAGGAAATGGAGT
The DNA here is from genome assembly GCA_001974825.2 of Corchorus olitorius. Taxonomy (NCBI): domain Eukaryota; kingdom Viridiplantae; phylum Streptophyta; class Magnoliopsida; order Malvales; family Malvaceae; genus Corchorus; species Corchorus olitorius. The sequence goes on along the minus strand of AWUE01001371.1, from coordinate 692 downwards.
TTTACTTTGATTATAATTCAATATTTTAAAAAATATATATTGGTTTTTTCCCAACCAATCAACTTTGGACAAATGTCAACAGTAAAAAAGTCAAATTTGAGCATACATGATACAACAGTTTGGGGATAAGTTTAATAGAAGATATAGAAGATATAGATATATACATATACACACTTAATTACGTATCGCAGAGTCCCATCCATAAATATTTCTTTAAAATCAATGAAATTAGAAGACAAAATATTGTTCAATAAGTGATCTCTAAACTTTGTGAAGATTATAAATTTTCAATTTATTAGGGTCCAATTTTTCAATTTGATCAAATTGAATCTAATGTTCCAATTCCAACTCGAACTGATATAAGGATATGACGTGAGTCTTAAACTCTGAATTTGATACGTACGTGACACGGAAAATTGGATTCTATTCCGCCAAGTTATATTATTATGTAGTTAAAAGTGAAATGTTAGGCTTTGATTGGATCAAATTAAAGGATTGAACCTGAATCAAGTATTTCCATAAAGATTAGACCCTTATTTAAAGATTTAACAAATTTAGAATATTGTATTATGTACTATTTTATATGAGAAAACATCCCATTGATTGTGCAAGTATATACCAAATAATGCTCTTATATATACTGTCTTATTAATCTTGATGCAATATATATTTTTCCAATATTGATCAGAAGG
>AWUE01001087.1:0-29698 GCA_001974825.2 Corchorus olitorius | reverse complement strand
CTCTCTCTCTCTCTCTCTCTCTCTCTCTCTCTCTCTCTCTCTCTCTCTCTCTCTCTCTCTCTCTCTCAAGGTAGTTTACATTTTAGTTAAATTAAAAAAGCATAAAAACTTTTTTAAAAAAAATCCTAGAAGCATCAAAACTTTGATTTGCACCTAATAAGTCCAGTAAGGTACTAAACCTATACTTTACCAATAAATAGTATATGAGTTTTTTAAATAACAAAAAATCAGCTTGGGAGCCTATTTTAGATACAATGTGAAAAAATAAGGGTTTATTTGGTGTAATTTAAATATAAGGGTTTATTTATTTAGGTTTAATATGAAAATAGGGGCTTACTTGAGTGAAATAAAACATTAAGAAAATTTCTTTGCAATTTTGCGTTAATTGGTGTTAAAAAATTTCAAAAAGATTTAATTAGAGGTGAAAAAAGAAATTTGCAAAAGAATATGAAATCCAAAAGCAGACGAAGAAAAAAATCGAGTTTTCTATATTTCAAAAACGATACTTGCCGCATCAATTAAAAATAAAATAAAATAAAATAATTGATTTTCATCCTTTTCAAGTTTCATAGTTTGAAATTTTAGATAAAATTTAATTGTTAAACCAATAAATTTTCCTACGTATCATAAATATTGGTGAGAAGTAAACAACCTTAAATGTATTTATTATTACCTCCCATTATGGATTAATTAAAATTAAGTGATATTAATGGGATTTTTGTTGCAAGTTAGAATATAGTAGTAGCATTAAAAACTTATTTTATAGCATTATAATTATTTTGATAACATCTTAAACATTTTTAAATAAGAAAATTCATAACCTTTATTTTTTATAAGAAGTTACTAAAATCATCCAAAAGAGTTATTAAGTTTGTGGAAAGCATTATAGCTATTTTAATAACTTTTATAAATTTTTAGTAATTTTTTATTACAAAATTAGTAACATTTATAATTGAAGAAAATGATTAAAAGTAACAAAAAAATAAGGTTACTGAATTTGTTGATAAGATTATAGCTTTTTTTATAATCTTCACAAATCTTTTACTAATCTTAGATATGCAAATTGATAATCCTCGTTAAATTGATGAAATACTACTAAATTCATTAAAGATGTTAGATTACTAAATTATCTTATAATACTATAAAATTTTTTCAAAACCTTTATAACTTTTTAGCAACCTTATAGAAGAACATTAGCAAATGTCAATATTTATAAAAGACTACTAAAATTACTAACAGTATAAGGTAAATTACTGAATTTATTGATAACATTCAAAAACTTTTGATAACTAAAATAGTTTTTTAATGAATATTTGATGAGAAAATTGATAACATTCTTTTTTTTTCGCTAATACCAGATTTTGATGATTAATTAATCAAAATTTATAAAAATGAAAAGTATGCATGTGTGGAATATAATTTAATTTCTTAATTTTTTCGATTATTTGTATTACATTATGTAATTATAAAGTAATAGACTATATTTTATTTGTAATTATTTTGGTTATTTTTTTGTATTGGGTTTTTTTTAATACTTAAGCATAATTATTAAATTTTAATTTTTTAGTTATAACATATATGTAAATAATACTTCAGAAATTTATATTTACCTACGTCAAATACAAATTAATAATAATATAGAGGGATTAAAAATCTTTAATTAGAGGGTTTAGAACTTTAATGTGAGTTTTGAAGTATGTTGACTTTGTTGGTATTAACCTCTGTAGATATTTTTGTAACCTTAGAGTATTTTACACTTATAAATCTATATTTATGAAGTAATGAGTTATCATGTACATATATATTAAAAATAAAAATTTAAAATTAATTATTATTACAAAGTTTACCTAAAATACAAATAACCAAATTAAAAATATTACAAAAAATATATATAATTTTTGTTTGATTATATAACCAAAATGTGATTTATTATATTTATCTAATATGTATGATTTATAAGTTATTAACACACGTGCAACACACGTGCTTTAACTAGTATTAATGAAAATAATTTTGGAATTTATAATCACGTAGAAATTAATAGGTTTGGAATTTTCAATGAATGACTCAAATAATCTTGGTCAAGTGAGAAAATAGGAACCACAAGGCATGATCATTGATGATCAAACTGTGAACCAATGGATAGTGGTCCTGACTGGGCTCATGGTACTATGGTATGGTACTACAATTATGAAGAGGGTCAAGTCACATCTTACACAAAAAGGGAAAGAGAGGAGATGTGGTCCACCACTTTCACTAATAAGACTAAGTGAAAAAATGAGCTAATTACTTGATGGATAAATGGATAAAAAGATGAAATCTGTTAATCTCCTGTCAATTTTTCCCTGAGAAATTACTTGATTCTCTTCAAATCAATAACATCAATTTTCCAGCCATCCCAAAGTAAATGGCGGTTTAAGTATACATGAAGGCAGGATCAGAAAGCTTAGAATCTATAATCTCACATTCTTAAAAGAAAGTAATGGCAACAAATTATAGAAATATTAATAGACATAATTGATGGGATACTTTGAAATTGAATGGTAAACTCACGAATTAGCTGCCAATGAATTCAATCATCAGTTGTGTACAATAATAGTAAACAAAAATTACACTTTTGCAGGGGTCAAAAGCAACAAGGCTCTGGTAAAAACTTTCAAAATGAGAAAAAGAAAATTGCTAGACACTTCCTTTCGCAAATGGTTATATAGGTATATATATAAAAAAAATAAAAAAAAATAAAATAAAAACCCTTCATTCTCTCTCACCCCTTGAATTGCTAATATGTTACAGCCAATGACTGGCATCTACTCTATGTTTATAATCTCCCTTCTGTAATGCTAGATACTATCAACGTAGACTAATCATTAAACAACGCCATAGATGAAAGAATGCTACTCTTTTGAGATTGATAAAGCTAAGGCGGCAAAACTGTTGATATATTCACCGACAAGAAATACCTAGCTTAAATTGGTTTTGGTAAGTGATGAGTCAGAAGTTTTTAGTCTACAACTCTTCTGTAGAAAAGAAGATAAGCAGCCGACGTCTTTATCTTCTCCAGGCCAATGGGATAAACGTGGCTATCATCGAATTCATACCACCGACCACCCCCATGCTACATCAAAGAAACAAAAATTAGAGTAGTTCCAGCAGTACCACATGTGCAGAACAGAGAGGTAACTAACAAGAGGTAAACAAGATAGCTCATAAATGCTAAAAGTCATTTAATCATCCTCATAAAAGTTTGCACACTGTTAAGTCACAAGGAAACAGACTAAGAACTAAGAAGGCTCAATGCCTGTGATCTACACCCAGATCATGGCATCCCTTCAAAAGGTTAAAGGTTCATGTACCCTGACCAATGTTCCAACAGGGGGACTGAGTGATTAGCATGGATATCAATCCACCAAGACAGGTTTTACGTTTACAGCAACCCGTTGGTTTATGAGTTTGTGTTTTCTTTACATTCAAGAACCGACAGTACATAATGCTACATGCTACACACACATAAAGGTAATGCTATCTTCCTAATCTTGTTGATTCAATTAAGATACTATAAAACAAAATTATTTTTAATTGAAAAAAAAAGTCACTAAAAGCTCTCTATATTAACAAAATCATGGTTAGGCATTCACTTACATGGACAAATGCAGTATAATGACCACCTCCCATGCTTCCATAGTGATTACTGACGGCATAGAGCATGTAACGATTAGATAACTCACCATTCTTATAGGCAATATAATCTGACAAATCAAGATCATCAATGGGGAAGTCAACATATGTTTCCAGCTTATTTTTCAAGAATCGACTATAAGAGAATCTTTTTAAATGGATGACCAGAATCTCTGGCAGTCTCCAAAGATCCAATTTTTTACTGGCTTGACGATGATCTTTGCAGCCAGGACAATACCTAAAATTACATAAAGAAGACGAGGCATCAGAAAGACGATGAAAATAAGCAACATAAGCACAACAAATTTTGATAGTCTATTAGCCAATTTTTCTCTTATACATGCAAGCAATCATATATAAAATAGGCCAATGTTTTAAGTACTTGTATATAAACCCTAAATCTACATAAGAATGAAAAGATATTTTTGGCCACATTAGATGAAAAAAATTTAAACAATAAAAATTGCCTTCCAGACATTAAAACAAAACAACAGATCCTTTTTCTTTTGATCAGCAACCGAATTAGAGGTACTTGGAGTCAATGCAATCCTAATAGCTCTGACAAATATGTGGGAAAACATGGAGTTTGGGGAGATATATACATTCAATCAAAAATCAAGGGAAGCTGTTAATGAACAGAATAGTAAAAATGAGATATTAATTCATGAAAGGGCATTGCAGCTTGCAAAAGGAAAGCCCTGCATGCAAGGTTTTTTATTCAACTCAACTGACTTGCGAGTAAAACTTAATCCTCCAAAATGAGTAACACAAGTTCTAGCTATTGCAAATGCAAAATAATTCTCAAGTTTAAGAGAATAAATATAGACACTGACCACATGTCTTCTGGACCAAGGGGCTCCTCCATCAAGAATGCTTGAAGACACTTATACAGAGAAACAGATTCCTGAGGTCTCTTTGCAAAGAAGCATGACTTAAAAATCTGTGGTAAAGAGGTAAGAAGCCATGTATCATACTGTTTAACATATTTTTCTGGCCAGCATGCCAGCAAATGTAATCTCCCAGACACTCCTGCAGCTGGTACTGCTTCACCCAAAATTATCTGGGATTCCTTGACCATTCCCTTTTCATCTGTTAAGTAAAATTGTAATTCAGCCTCTGAGGGTGAGACAACCCCATTTGCATCAGGGGCCTTTTGATTCCCATCTGAAGCTGGAGACACTTCATGCTCTTTCAAAGAAATGTCTTCAACTGCTGAGCTCTCAGAGGTATCACAATTATCTAAGACTTCGTCAGCCTGTGTCTGAAATGGATATAGTAATTTGAGATACAGACCATGGATGTCAGATCCATTGGAAACATTAGAAAGCCTTGCTACAAGAGGAAATCCAAATGTCTTCCAATTGGAAGTCAATTTTCCATGGACGTGCTCCCTGAAAATATTAAATTTCATAAAGTAAATTATAAGAGACGCCAACCAACAGTGTCATTCTAGGAATGAAATCAAATCTAAATCATGAAGAAGAAAAAGGGCCACAAGCTGGGGAATTAAACAAACTCACTCCTCCATCTGCTGATGCATAAATACAACTAAAGGAGTTTTCTCCATCTCTTTATTTAACCGATAAGCAACCAGTCTGTCATCATCTCTAATCAAGGATAAAGAATCAGCAGGCTCTTCAATATAACGTATAATCCGGTTGTTGTATATCTGTATATAAGCTAAGCATGGTTATGAACATTTATAAGCATATCAACGATATTAGTCACTAATCAGATATGTTCAGATGTTATAGACAATGCAACATACCTCTGCAACCAGAAGGGTCTCATCAGCCCCCAAAGAACATGCAACACTTAGAGCCTGGATGAGGTCTTCAAATTTCCCGCTCTTAGGGACAGTAATTGTAAATGGAGATGGCCGAGAAGTTCCATCAGTACTGATGACAGTTACAGTCATTGTTCGCAATGTTGTTGATGGTAGAGGTAGTGAGAGGTACATAAATGGATCAAATGTTATAGAGACCTTTTTGCATTCTGGACAAACTAATGTTGATTTAAATTGACCCTGCAATGAGAAAAAAACAACCATGCTATAACTGAATGATAAAATAATTGATTCGATCTACAAGCCATGATAAGATATCCTAAAAGAACAAAACCAACAAAGATTAATGAATTTTCCACGATTGATGCTATCACCATCCCAAGCACCACTTCCACCCTCTCCAATAAAGACTACTACCATCAGATGTCAGATTCTTTTATCTCATTTCCAACTTATAATCTCCCAAGGTCCTTTTTCATATGAATGTAGTTACCATGTAACCATACAAGTCAAATAAGACTTCCAATATGCTTACTCAGAACCAAATTAAACCAGACGGAAAATAGACCTTACCTGGCACACATCAACAATAATAGAATCATTGCGAGCCAGGTGATTTTGCCAATACTCGTCAGCTACTTCTTCATCTTTTCTATCATCACCATCCTTCACTTCAACATAAGGCTTGCTTTTCACACGATTGAGATCTTCATGAAGTCCATCCAACAAAAATGCAAGAAGTTCCTAAGATAAAAGATGCATTAAATTAGCAAACAGACGGAATATAATCAGGCTGAATCACTCACAATCTCACACAAAATTCAACTACTGAGATCAAGAGTATGTTCACCAACTTGAGAATCATGCTGATTGAAGCCACTGAATTGAGGAGCAAAACGAGCAAGCTTTGACTTAAATGTTCTTGGTGCAACAGGGGTTGCTCCAGGGGCCCATAACTTCCTCAATAGATCCCCAAAGGCTGAAGCAATCTCACCCTGAAAAAATGGTCATGCTATAAAGGATGCATACAACTAAGAACAGTCCAAACTTCAAACAACAATGCAAACATATTAGACAATCAAACATGAAAGCAAAGAGATTACAGAATGTATAACATACATTCATGCCCAAAGGATTGTCGGGATTTATTTCTCTACTATAGTCTCCAAGAAAATAGTCAATTATCTTTGGTGTATGAGCCAAGCACTGAATGGCACTGTTCATGAAACAAGTGTTTCCGAGATTTTGTAATCCAGTCAATCCCAATGAACCAGCTTCTCCTGATCTTCCACAGAATGTTGAACCGTTACTGCAGATGAAATTGGAGTTTGCAGTGCCATTGCAACCATTTATGACGATTGAAGCACCAGAAGAGCAATATGCAGGATGCTGTCCAGACATTTCATCTTTTTTCCCTTCTCTACATCTCATGGAATCTGACAATCCATAGACTTGCAACTCCAGTATAATCTACATATAAACAATAGTAGCAAAACATGAATGGCATGTACCAAAACTACAACTAACAAGATTATATGATGCTTTCGACAAGAAAGCAGCTAGAGAGCAGGATATTAACATGAAGAGGAAAAATCAATTTTGCCCTTGCTTTAAGATTGATTCACACTTTAGCACACAGAGCTTCACAATCACAGTCGGTATCATCTTAAGATTCATCCCTTAACTTTCCATAAACACAAATGCTTTTACTGGAGAAAATCAAATATAATAGTGGCCTTCAGGTAAACAAAGAAATTCCTCTTTTAAGGTTATGTCTGATGATACAGGATGCCAACGAATTCTGTCTTTCTTGGGGCTCAAAGTTGACAAGACATAATTTCTAGAAAGTTAAGCACAATAAAAACCAACTAAACAAATATGTCAAAATCAAAGATAAGGTAGTAATATATGGTAGGAATAACAACGTACACGAGTTCAAATTGTACAATAAAGGAAGAGCTATTAAAAAGTATGGTGATCTAGAACACCCGTTGTAAGTGTTAAGAAACATTTAACTCTCCTAAAGGAACTCAAATGTCAAGATCTAGAATGTCTTAAAACTAAAATGAATCTCAGTTAGTCACAGGATCTTACAATATTCCTTTTTGAACAAACCTACCTGAACATTGGAATATGGATCATATCATGAAAAGCAATGTTTGTAAATTCGTTCTATTTTTATTAATCAGTAGAAATCGTATCGGAACTGCATTTCCTAGAACATTATGCTGAAAAAAAAATTATAGGTAAAATATGAGACTGGAAGTGTATTTGGTCAAAGGTTCTATATACTTGTTTTTACAGGCAAGCACAACCATTTTCTTATGTGTTTGACATCTTCTGAAGAAGCAAGGCATGCAACTAGGTCTTAAAAGCCGAAGTATGAGATCTTGGAGGAAGAGATTGGCCAACCTCCTGATCCGATTGGCGTTGACAGTCTCTGAGAAATCTACTTCTGTCATTCACAAAATATAGAGTTGTCTGCCCGGAAAAGTCCCAAATGCGTAACTGTACAATAGAGAAAATTAAATATCCATCTGCTTCGACAGGAATAGATATCCTTCCCACTGGTTTTGAAAATTACCTGCTCAGAATCTATACTAAATATTTTGCAGGCTCTTTTGAAAAGTTCCACTGTATTGTCCTGTAACAAGTAAGAAATAATATAAGCACACATAACCAAAGGGGTTGATAATATGAAAGAGGGCTGACAACCAAAGAAATGTAACAGCCTGAGAAAGTAAAATGAATACAAATAATGAGAAAAGCATCTTTTGAAACATAAGAGATAAAGCTACAAACCGTAGTATGATTATAGGATTGATTTAACTGTAAGAACATCTAAGTTCCCAAGATGCAAGCAAAATCTAATGAATCACGCAGTGTATATATACAAAGTCAATTTATCTGTAAATCATGAAGTATCATGATCAAGAATAGCATATTAGTCCAGTTAATAGACGGAGAACAAAAATAACACTGGTTCAGTGGAACTAATAATTTATCAAAACTGGCAACGAATGTGAGAAGTTCCATTCCTGGTTTAAAAAGAAACATACAACGGTTATTCTATGCTAGTGTTCATGGTCCATTTCCCTTCTACAATTAACATACTGACAGTTCGAAACTCCAAAATTAAAATTCAAGAACGCATCAGAAGGTGAAAATGTATACGCATTCCATAAAATATAAAACCAGCATAGAGTAAACTCTTCACAGACCAAAAGTGGAATGACTAGAATAACTAGTTGCTCAAATGAACTTACCTTTTTGCTAATTCTTACTCCCATTGAATTTGTTTCCCGTGGAAGAGAAAGTCTTAGCTGCAATGGATAGACGTCTGCCATGTCATCTTCAGCAGCTGAAAAGCTTTTTCCACCTTTTGCTGCAACTTTAGCATCACTGTGCCTGCATATAACAGCAAATTTATAGTTTATAGCATGAAACTGAACTTGTCATATATATTTCAGTCCATATCCTTAGGGCCCCTAATTCAGGTAGACTGGAGATGATGCAAAAGATATCTAAAGCTAAATTCTTTTAAAAGGTCATAGCACCACACGATTTATGAAAAACAAGGCTTGTGCTGAAATATATAAGGGTGCTACGCAAGGGTACCATAGGGTGGTAAAATATCTCCCATGTCAAGAATCATTGGCATAGTTTTTCATGGACTTTTTCTACCGTTGTTTCTAGGGACAGAGTCTCAAACATGCCAAATATGAGCTGGAGAGTTCATGTGACATATGAAGTGTACTCACCAAGGTTCTGCTTTTAGAGGTAGAGACTTAAATCAAAAACTGCAATATGGTAAAATCATATCATTCTTTCCCCTGTCACTTTCGTGTAGTCTGAAGAATTGGAGAGAAATCAAAATACACATAAATTCATTTGTCCGAAAACTATTCCTTCCTCTTCTCTCTAATCAACCCAATTTGCATAAACTCTCAGACACAATGCAACCCCACAATGAAATCGGACAGAATTCAAACAAGAGTGGCATAGTAGAACTACCTATTCAAACTGTCTAGCATCAAATATAACTAGTGCCTGATCAGACAAAACTAAAAACAAATATTAAAAAAACTCACCATTTAAGAGCCTGCAACCACATTTCCCCAGGAACCAATGCATAGTCCCGTCCAGAAACACCAACCTCACCATTTTCACCATTGTGCAAAGAATCCTCCTCCTTTCTTAGATTGAAAGCAAGATCCGAGTTGAATATGTTGTTGATTAACTTCATGGGACCCGCATACAACGTTCCTGGTGTTGCTGTATACAAAACGCCCCTCTTCGCATCAGATTCACTTGAAGTTGAGTCCTGTGCATCTTTCCACCACCTTAAAAGAAAAACAAAAACAATATGAACAAACCCTTCACCAATGTAGACATCATCGAGTTACAGTAAATCAAAATTACTTAATAACAAGACAATGAAAATAAAATCTTACTCCAAAATCCAGTTTCTGAAAAATCCAAAACATGATTGCATATCTTAATAAAAGCTAATTAAAGTATCGAAAAGCAATGTAATTGGTTACTAAGAAAGTTACCCATTGAAGAGTGGCAAATAAATGGAATGTAGATTCCGAATCACATTACCAATATTGAATACTCCATTAATAACACAACTCAAAAGAAAAATAACTTTTCGTGATTGGATAAATTTTAAAAGTTGGGGTCTTACAGATTTGGTGAATGTTGGATTAAGAAAGGAAAAGAAAAAGTAAAGAAATTGCAAGAGAATTGACCTGAAGGGGACAAAGTAAACTCGCTGGTCATTGATGTTGTTGATATGGTTGTCTGAGTCGACACGGTGAGTAGAATCGGAGGAATCCTCGGAAGGGAGACCCACCATTTTCGGAAGAGAAAGAGAGAGAGAGAGAGAGAGAGGAAGAAATGAGGGAGCTTAAAAATGAAGAGAGAAAATGGTGTTCATCATCTTTGCTTTTGTCTAAAAAATAATTTGAGAAAAACAAACAGAGAGAGAAAAGAAAGCCGGATTAGAAAAGAGAGAAACAAGTGGAGTTTTTTTCTTTTTCCCTTTCCTTTTGTTCCCCTTTTTTTTCTTTATTTCTGGTGAATAAGATTCAAGGTGGGAAATTAAATTATTATTATTTATTTATATATATATATATGATCATTGTTATATTTATTTATTTATATATTTTTTTTATTTTGGAGTTGATGTGAAAATTGAAGATTTTGGGAAAAAAAGAGACAAATGTTGATATTAAAAGTTAGTCTTTTTTTATAATGCCAAAAAAAAAAGTAGTGTTTTTTAATTTAGGAATGTTACTTACCCCCACACCATATATTTCCTTTTATTATCAACCCACTTAAACTCCAAAACATACTATATTTTTATTCCATTATTACCAATCATTTGATATATTAAAAGGATTCATTAAAAACTCATTTACTTCTACTAATTTTTTTCATTTATTAAATTAAAACAAGAGGATATCAAGTAATCAAAAACAAGAAGACTACAGAATCATTGTTTTTTTAGTTAAAAAGATAATTACATTGTGATAAAGAAAGATTTATACTACTTTTTTTTTTTTGCCAGATGAAAGATTTATACCTCGATTTTCTCATCTTATACTTGCAGTCCTAAAGAGGATGAAACTAAGCATATACTTATTCTTAATATTAATATTAACATATACAAAGAACCCAAAACCAAAAATATCAATTTATTTTTTCTTTTAAAGATGGAGAGGGTGAGAATTCTAAAGAATAGGTTTTTTTTTTTTTTTCTTAAAAGGATGCAATAAGATGTGGATATAAATATTTGATTCGAAACTACCCATCAAAACAAAAAAAAAATATTGATTCAAGGTACAACTTATTTCTCTTATCTCAATAAAAATTTCCCCATAATTTATAGAAAAAAAAATGAGGAATCAATTGTCTAATTTATGTTTCATCTTGTTGAATGTTATTCTTTTGTCAGAACTTACTTGCAAAATAATTTTTCGATATAATTTTACTAGGCCAGTTAAAAATCTTTTACCAGCTTGAGGACTGTTCATTTTCTTTGGGTTGGGGTTGGGAATAGGCAGGATGTTTTCATCTTCTCATGATAATGCTTCACTGCCTTGTTTGAAAAAAACTGGGTATGATATTGATTATGATGTGAAACTGAAACCCCACCACCACTCAAATTAGTAAAAATATATCTTCTTAATGCAAATCCACCAATGGTACTAACATTTAACATTAGTGTATCGACTTATTCAATTTTTTGTGACTATGCCATTTTATTTTATGTAATAATTTCCCCCTCCTAAAAAAATTTGATCTATGGATACACCTTTTTTCTTTTTCATTTTTGGGTTGTTGCCCCATTCCTTCCATTGTCCAATCAAATCAAATCAATAGTAACATGGTTTTCATCTCCAAGTACTTTTTAAATTCCTTACTAACATCTCCTTGTATAAATTCATCCAAGAGGACAGATAGACCAACAAATGAAGAGAGAGAGAGAGAGAGAGAGAGAGATTATAAACAAGGAAGAAAAGTGTAGAATGCAAGTGAAACCCAAGCAAAAGCAAGTGAGGAACGGCACATGGCACGTGCACTCGATGCATGAATGAACACATTTATTTATAGTATATAGTATAGTATAGCAAGGTTTAGTTATACTTTGCTGTAATATTTAATAATCAAAACCAAGATTCAACATTCAACATGAAAATTGTCTTGACATGATCTCAACTTTTGACCAACTGTATCAGGCACCCGACCTGATCCTGATGGGATCAAAATATATACGTAAAGTGTTAAAGACATGAAGATGGGATGAGGCCAGCAGCATTGGTTTAGAGAAAGAACAGCAATGAGAAAATGAATGAGAGATCAAGAAATTTGTGAAGGGCAATAGCATGAAAGGAGAAAAAGAAAATTGGCCACATCAGGCTGAGTTGGTTGTCAATCTTGTATAGACATTTGTATTTCCTCGCTTAAAGTTGTATGAAAATGTTATGGCATTACAAGTTTAGGATCAAGTTCAGCAGTTACTAGCAAAAAAAATTCATGGAAATGCTAACGGGTGCTGAGAGTATAAGTATATATTTCTCTCTTTCTCTCTGTGTACTACATTACTAAAGCAAACTAGACAGATCACAGATGGCAAAAAGCTACTATAGTTTCATCAGAGAAGGGATTAGGCTGTTTAAGAAATAGGGATGAAGACCCATATTCTTAAAAAATCAAAACCATAAAACTAGTGAAATTAATGACAGAAATGGAAACCAAAAAATTGACAGAAATAAGGTGAGAAAAATGAAATTTTCCTTTCCCAGATATGCATGATGACAAACATAAAGTACAGGATAGTGTGCAAGTATACACATGCTAACCATCAGAACTATACCTGGAAGATTTGACTAGGGAAAGTTAATCCAGGCAAATTTAGTAGTAACGTGAACCAGTATCATAGACACGGCCCCCAGGGTATGAGCCTCTAGGTTCAAAACCATGATCTCTGGCACCCCCAAGAAATCGAGCCCTCTCACTATAAGAGTCGAAATTATCAGAGTTGTAGCCTCGATGTGCATCTCCAACAGCAGCTGAACCTGCAACTCCACCATAACCAAGAGGATTACCAGTTGCCATGGTATCAGCTGGAGCCATGGTGCCATGAGGGTATTGGTCCATTGCTGCTTGCTGGTATTGTTGTTGGCGTGCAAGAGATTCCTTCCGCAGGAACTCATCTCTGCGACTAGCATGCCGTGCTCGAAGTGCTGCTAGCTGCTCCTGGTACTGACTATTGATTGCATTTATTTTCTGAAGAATGGGAAAACAAAAATATTAGCACCATGTAAGTATATGTAACATTCATGCAGACGAATGTGACCACAGGATATCTAAGAAGAGGAAGAGCATGAGCACAAAATGTTTATGTCAGTTCGCTTTATTGGCTACTTATGCTTCCATGTGAAGACATCATATGCTTCAGATATAAAGTTTCATATTCTAATATCTATAACCACCTCAGAAATGGAGAAAGTATTGACTTTATAACATTAAACTGCAACAAAACTCATATTTGGATAGCGTTTCCTTCTATAACTCTACTTCAGTTTGCTCAGTAAAAACCAGGCAAACATCTTTTGGAAGAGGTTCATTATTGGCAGAAATTGTTCTTGAGGGTATCATGCAAAATAAACTAATACTAACCTCCCTGTGTCTATTATTTTCTGCATCCTCAGCATCATTCTGCTCTTTGGCTAGCTTTGTTATGTCATCAAGGAATTTCTTCTCAAGTCCTTCCAAAGTTTGTGACAAATGATCTTGCTCATAGCCTACTTGCATATCTTCATCATGGCGTCGAGATCTGGGATCAGCATTTTGTTTTTCTAAAGAGAGTTTCGGATCTGGCCTCTGACCCTGGTAATAAGTTCTTGATCCATCAGTCCCTTGGCCTATGTCACATTGAACCGGCATACTAAGAACAGTGGTCCGATACAAATTTTATATGTAAAGTTTATAAAAAAAGAAAATTCAAGACATAAAAAACGTAAATGTAGAACGCAAAATGAAGCCAGTCATAGTTAATTTTTTTCAATTATAATGAGGACATCTCATAGAAGCCCCAGTATCTAATGAAGAAAGCATTTCAATCCCGTGCCCTTTTCTTACTTCTTTTAGGATATACATATAAGGATCTAAGAGAAATTTTCTAGAATGACACCAGGGCAGTATCACCGTGCTTGTCAAGAAAACAGAACTATTCAGCACAATTCTAAGCCAATGCAAAAACAATAGAACAAGAAGAAATGGGAACCATTTTCTAATTATAACAAGGACCTACTCTCAGTTTTGGAGAAAAAGCAAAAATAAAAGTTCCAGATGAATTCCTAATATGAGTTTAGAAAGAAACCTTAACCAAATGCAGAAGCAATCATGCCAAAGTGCAAATTAAAGAAGCAGTCATACCATAACCTACACTCAATATTGGTAGAACAATTGGATATCCTCGCCAGTAGGTTATTCTCAATGATGGGCTCTGGCCCTCTATATCATTTATTTCTCTTTTTACAAGAAGACAACAAATATATACCGAGATTAACTAGCATATATGATGATATAAATGTTTGCAACCCCTAGTTATACAAAGTAACAAAAGAGGAAGATAAAGGACTCATCTAGGAAACGGTCTTGCCTTCATTGAACCTGTTTGCTGCAACTGGATTTGACACTTTTGATCCATCTCGTTCCCACCTCCAGTGCCCCTCTGAATTCGGTGTTCCGAAAGGCTGATCTCTCTCAGGAGTGAAAGCTTCTAGTTGTCCTTGAAAATGACCTGACTTGTTCTCCATACCCTGTGCAGGCATATGCTGCATCTGAGCAGAGACATATGCATTGGCACCAGGGTCGGCATATTCTCCATGACGTCTCATCACTAGTACTTAAAAATCAGTTTGACAATGTACCTAACAAGCATAAAAGCCACCTTAATCAAATCTTACAAGTTCAAAAAAAGTCAGACAGAAGTAAATCAACCATGAGATAGTATTAAGTTGTGACATCAGGATGGCTTAATACTGTGAATTGAAACCTCATTTCAATTTAAAGAATAAAAGTTGGATAAAAAAAATAATAAAAAGTGCCAGGATAATATTATGAGTTATGTAACAGTATAAGAACCCTAATCCAAAAAAAAGCATTCTAACCAAGCTGAACTTGAAGTCAATCTCAACCAACCAAAGGCCTTTCACGGGTAAACATATTTCCTTATGACCCTAAAAATCTGCTAAGACCCAAAAGAGAAATTTGGGAGGCGGGGGAAGAAATTTTGAGATAGGCAGTTTTGACATTAAAAATAAAGGAGAAAAATGCAGCGCAGACATCTAAAAAAAAGAAGAAGCTAAACTAGCTGAAAAACATAATTTTCGAAAAGACACCAATTGGATTAGCACAGAATTCAAACTAGTTAATCCAACAAAAACATAATTCGAAAGTGTAAACAATATAATCCCTCATTAACGCTAATTTACATAGTAAAGCTGTATACTTTCACTCCAAATACACACTAAAAAAAATTTAAACAAACAGCTAATGCGCAATGAATTCATCAGATATTAAACTAGATAGGAAATAACCGGCTCACACTGCTTATACATCCCACATATAACTCTTTTGTATAAGCAAAAATGAATGAATTATAACCAGAGTATATACTTAAGAAATGAAAATGATCTTACCGGTTACTTTTTTCTTGTTCGTTAATGTCTTCTGCTTTTTCTTTCTCTCTGTTGGAGTTGAACAGGGAGGGAGGGTGAGGCGGAGAAGGCCAGTTCCGGCATGACGCTTTAGAATTGAAATGGGTGGCTTTTCAATTTTGGGTCATGCTTGGGGCTACCAAGTGGACAGAGTAATGGGCTTTACAGGCTGAGTCTTTCACGAATTTGTTTGTTCGTAGGCCCAAACTTTTACTATATATTTTTTTCTCTTATAAAATTAAAATTACTTTTAAAAAAAATTATAATTTACATTGATAGCCGAAATCTGGCCAAAAAACAAAATTCGATAGCCGAAACAAAAATATATTTCTATACACATAATAAATTTTCGACTAGCCCCGGCTCAGACGAAATATATCATCATGCACAATCATATCATCAAGTAACTATGCTGAAATCCTAACTAATGGTCTCTAGAAATTCCAAATATACTCGAAACATACAGCCAAGGGATTATATATCCGATGATACTCGATATATCCAATCCAGTAGCTATATGAATATGATACAAACTAGAAATAGAAAAAGAATTATGCATCCTCTAATCGTACACCAAGAAATTTGCCTTCAAATTAAGAGAAACATCAGTTTTGAGGGTTGATTAAGTTTTTTTTTTTTTTTCCTTTTCTATTCGGAGGGAGGGGTGTGGGTAAAGAAGATTTTGGAGAGTTTTGCAAAAAGAAGCAGCAGAAAATGAAATTACAATTTCTTGTATAAGAAAGGAAACCAATTGCAGCAAAGTTTTTGATTAAAGAGTTTGGCAAATATCTTAAACGAGGATCTAGAGATATAGCCAAAGGCTTGAAAAGAATGGCAATCAAACATTACAAAAGCCCCCCAATTTGCTGAATGCATCTACATGGACAAAATCAAGAAGCAAAACTAGGGGGGGGGGGGGGGGGGGTTATGAATGACAAACGTTCTCCCAACTATACTTTGTATACAAATATTCACTAATCCAAAATCTTGTTTATGTACCGTTAAAATACACAGGCAACTTACCTAATCACTACTCGAGATGCAACCTCCATTTAAAGACGGAGGCAGGAAAAGCTCAAGTGGATTGTAAATTGACATTTGCTGATGCACACTTGCTTAGATTCATAAAAGTCCTTCCAATCCACACAAGCAAAAGAATTACATATCCAACAAATCAACTAGTAAATCTTGCAGATGTCATCCCCCATTGCGCTAGCTAGTTGCCTCACATTGTCATTTGCTTAAACTGTTCTCTCGCCTCCTATAATCCATGTAGAGAGCCACCCTTTTGTTCAATGTCATCAAGGGAGAAATCTAAAATGATCCCTAGTTATATATTTTAACTGGCTTCTCATAGGTGTGTCGGCTCTGCAAAGATGAACGATGTTATCAATGCAAAGTAAATTATCTTGGCTTCTCAAAGGCTACTCATTTCAACGACTCACATAAACAAATAATAGTTTAATGATATCCTCAGAAGTCAGAGCAAAAGCAATCACAAAAAAAGAAGCATATTTCATTCCCCCAATTAATGTCTAATTGACGCCCCCTTTTACATAAAGGATGCTAAGGAGAAAAAAAGGAAAAGGTTTCAATCCTAAGGTTGAGCTACAAAAATAACCAATGTTGTTGTGAATACCATATACTGAAATTTGTCCATACATCCTACTTACAAAACAAAGGGTAAGGTAACTGAAATTGAGATGGAACTCTGAAATATTTAAAACAAAGGGAAATTACCTGATTAGCTGCATAAGCTCTCTTAGGAGCATTGTCAGAGTGCTCCAACCCAAGATACTGCTCCCAAGCACCATAAACATCCCGTCTCTGAATTCAAGTGCAAACAAAATTAGGGTAAATTTCACACAAAACGTAAAAAGGAATTTCATATATATACACAAAGAATGCACCTGAAAACGACTAGACACAACATCAGAATCTTGAAGGTATTCTGGCCGGCCAAGTGAAAGGAATGCAAACTTCCACTGCAATGATAATAGGTTAAAAATAACTAAATTATTAAAAATGGCTACTTGAGAAAGAAAAGTGAAAAAGGAGAGAACACAGGATGAATAAGGGTAACTCAGTGATCACAGGATCACAGAGGATTTGGGAAGTATGACGAACCTTAGCAAATTCCTCATCTGGAACTTGCAGCTTCTTCTGTATTCGGACTTTTATTTCAGCCAAAGTCTCTCCTTCACGAATCACCAAGAAAAAGGGTTCTCCAAAATTCAAAATTTGCTATCAAAAGAAAGAGGGATAATGAGTGTTTATATATATATATATAAATAAATAAAAAAAACACCACTACTGATCAAGAAGCGACCATTTTTGTCCCAAGATAGTGAAAGAATATATTTGATAATGTGAATCTTATATGGAACTGAATTACCATCTGATTCTGAGCCGTCTCCTTAGTAAAATGGTAAACATGAATCAGGCGATCATTTGGTCCAAGATTTTTCTCTTCTTCTGGGATCTGTAATATCAAATAACAAAAATCAAAACCAAAGCTACATACCATAAAGACAACCATTCACTACAGCTACGTGACAATATTCGTAAAATTCAACAACAAAATACATATAAAAAAATGAGAGGTGGGGTAGGGAGGGGGTGGTAGGATTACTCAGATTGCAGCAGAATGGGAATGGCAAGAGCTTTCCTTATGCTTTTCTGGATGTGTGCATGCACAATAGAGAAGAGAAGAGAAGAAAAGGGAGTAAGGAATTAAGAATGCAACTAACCTCTTCTGCCCGTAATGTCCAGTATTGGTCATTTATATTCTCAATCTTCTCATTAGGTGGGAAAATCTGCAGAAACGGGATAGAACGTAGAATGATATACGATCAGTTGATAGGAGCCCCAAATTGCCAAATCAGGAAGAGTGAAAAGTAAGAAACAAAGAGAAAATGCAATCCAACAAACTAAATATTGGTCTTTTCAACAAACAATGTCTAGGTTGAAACTGATAAGGAAACTCAGGGCATCAGAGGATCATGTAAGAATCATGATATCTTACAAAATATAACTAGGCATCCAAATCACATTTAGAAAACAAGTAAACATTCCTCTTGTTCATTTCATATTTTCAGCGTAGACAATGAGAAGGGCAAAAATCAACCATGAAAAGATCAAGTTCACACCTTGTAGATCTTGTGATAGAAAACTTCAAGCAACCTTAGTTCTGCATCAGGACGAGACAACTCCACCTGTTTCAGAATGATGATCGACAAATATTATCTCTAAGGCTAAGAAATAACTGATCAAGACATAGTTGTCCTCAACATAATTATTTGACCCATAAAATGAAACAAACCCTACCTTTGTCTTAAGATCATTAATCACATCACCCACAGTGCTCTGTTTCGGAAGCCTGATAGTATGGATAATAACCTGGCATCAAAGAGAACCACATTTTTTGGATTGAAAAAATATTTAAATATCGTTTAGTGGAAACTCTCAAATATGATTCCATACTCACTTCATCCTTTGTTGCATGATGAAATGCTACCTTCAGGGTTTTCAAACCTTGTAATTCTGGTAGAGGGATGTCTAATACTTCATAGTATAAAATATCAGACGTCTGCAACAAGACAAAAATAGGAGTGGTTAATTTTTAGCCCTTTCATCCTTGTGGTTCCTCAATATGCCATACTAATGTTTGTGACTATTACCTGATTGTAGTGGACTAGCATGTCAGACAAATGATCCACTCCGCGATACTTAATAGGCTGAGGTTTGGGTTGCTGAGAGTAACAGTTGTGAGAAGTAAGCCTGATTTTTGATGGATCTTCCAAACCAAGTTTTTGAGCTACTTTCTCAACAACATCATCATAGCTATAAAGCCTTGACCTAAACATTCAAAAGAGAAAAAGAGTATAAAGTTTTTGCCTTCACATTTACATTAAAGAAAAAAAAAATAGCACCAAAAAAGATATAATGAATGCCTATGTACCAGGAAGTTACCAAACTAAAGGCATGTCAACAGCAAAAACGATGGAAGGCAACTTAATTAAAATTTTGAACTTACATCTCCAGACGGAAATCATCTTCCTTGGGTTTTTCCAAAGACCGAAAATGCACAACCTAGCATAAATAACAAAAAAAAAACGCAAATATTTCTTTAGCCATAGCAAGAAAGATTATTAGAGCAGGTATATTGAAGGCTGCAAAAATTATATTCCAAAACCAACATAGTATTAATCATTGAAGTGCAGTATAGTTCTGACAAGGATTGAAGAGCATTTACTGTTAACTAAATGAGCTTTAGACAAAATCTAAAGACACTATTATTTTAAACAAATTAGTGCAGGTATATTGAAGGCTGCAAAAATTATATTCCAAAACCAACATAGTATTAATCATTGAAGTGCAGTATAGTTCTGACAAGGATTGAAGAGCATTTACTGTTAACTAAATGAGCTTTAGACAAAATCTAAAGACACTATTATTTTAAACAAATTAGCATCGCCAAAGGAATCTGACCAGTTGACCATTACCCTTAAGGAGATATACGGACAAATCAGATAAAAAGAATACCGTGCATCCTATAAGAAGCCTTTCTCACAAGATTCTTATGATTACTACTAAAAATGCTACATACATAAATAGGAGGAGATTGTAGTCTGAAAATAATGTTTCAATTAGGATTAAGCATGCAAACCTATTTCATATGAGATTAGTCCAATTCCTTTATTAAAATTTCATTTAAGCTCCTTTAAACTGTATGCATAAAGGATGAAGGGAATGTACCTGGCGGTTATGCACATATTCCAGAAAAGATGGAACATCTGGATAGCGAAATTGTTCAGTACTTTCAACAGGGAGAGACTTTTGGAAGCAAATTATATCACCATCCTCAAGCTGCAGTGAAATTTATGGATGAATAAAACATTTGGAAAAAAAATGTCACAACAAATTTCCAAAATGAAGTATGATGAATACCTGGCTAGCTCGGAATGTGATTTTCTTGTCAATTGGTTCACACATCACACTTGGTTCAAACTTAATTTCCTGGACATAATGCAGAATCAAGGTAATATTCCTCATAAGGATGTAAAGAAATTATGAAAAAATGATTGGACAAGTTAACAAGACCATAAACAATAATCAGTTTCCCAGCCCCACAAAGACACTGTTACACACATTACTATTGCACAAGTAAACAATCAACCATTAAAGTGAAAACAGCTAAGACAAGGCATGATTAAGTCCATCTAAAAACGCTAAACAGAAAAAATTTTACATATACAGCCTTCAACTATCAAGATGACTAGTACAAATATCTGAAATGAAAAGGAATAGAGTGCAAACCAACCCTCTCAGCTGCAACTAACTTCCCCCTAAAGCATGCAAAGAGAGAAATGACAGGAAGGAGTTGTAACTATGTTCCCCCTAAAGCATGCAAAAGAGAGAGAAATGACTGGAAAGAGTTGTGACGAAGCAGAAGGTTAAAAAGGAATTAGGATTTAGCAAATAGGCTACAACAGGTTCAGACTGAATCAGAACAAAAGATAATTAGGGTTTCAAAAAGAACCTCTGATTTAACACATAATAATTGTTTGCTACTGCCTATTTAAATGCTACAAGTCACAATAAATCCTTTTTTTATAGAGGATACAAAATTCAGATCTCATTACAATGATCAGATGATTTCATGTAAGCCCAAACATCCAAATGATAAATGACCAAATAAATTATAATGTTAACTACCATAATAACAAATAACCAAACCAACATAAAGTTGGACAAACCCCACATACAGTGGGACTTGGACCCAGGACCCCCTGGTCCAGGTACGGTACACCTACCAGTTGAGCTAACAACTCAGGTGTCTAAAACAATAAATCCTAATCCTTGTAAAAAAAATGTATTCCTAAAATAAGAGACCTACTAAATAGTTTCTAAAGACTTATAACCAGAATTAAAAGACTTATTAACCAAGACGTCTTAAACTAGACTAAATAGAGAGACCAACTAATATAATAAGAAAAAAAAATTAAACTCATGTTCATGCGCTGCATCAATTTGACTGAGAACTCAGATTGGCACAAAACTGTAAGGTGTTACAGGAAGCAAACCTCATAAAGATCGATCTCTTCATCAGGAGCATATCCTGCCATTTTGTTTAATTTGGACAAAATTTCTGATGGCTTGCCTGTACTTTTCACAAATAGCCTTCCAACAAAGCTGATAGAAAATATATATATATATATACAATAAATTAAAATCCCATAAGATTTCACGTGATTTCCTAGAAGATGGGCAGACACACAACATGAGACAACTTACCGAAGCTCTTCTTTCTCAGGATCATAGTGCTTGAAGAAAAGCAAAATATCTTCCTTTGTTTTATCTGGTGGAGCAATTGGGCGTAAATCCTAAACAATAACGTTTAAGATCATGATGCAAATAAATCAAGACCAAACAATTACCAAGGATAGTGGGACAACTAGATCAAAGCTCATATTGTTTTTGCATGATTAACAAAGACTTGCCTAAACAATCTAGTAAAATTCAGCAACTTTCAGATCTCACTAACTTATACTTCGAAGGGCATAATCTGACTAATATGGACAAGCATAAAGCTTAACCTCACGCCTAATGCCCAACTCCTATCTCTTTCTATTCTGAAAACATACAATTTTTTGCACTTGAATGATTCTAAAATCCCTGATCAGACCTATCTTTCGATCTTTTAGACTTCAGTGTGAGGTTTAATACGATAAATAACTTAACTACAAGGACAAATTAAGCATTATAATAAAAAAACATGTTACTTAAGAATTCAAAACCAGATTACCAGTCCAAGCTCAACTTCCAGGAACAACTTTAATTCCGCATTGTGAACCTTATTTGATACCTCCCTCAATGTTCCAACCTACAGTTGAGGAAAACACTCAATTAGGCACAGAAATAGATCCTAGACCAAATAAAAGAAAGAAGGCAAATTCAGCATTTTCCCAATCTTTTGTGTAGGGTTTTCTTAAATATATGAATACAAAATTTATATGTGTGTGTGTGTGTGTGTGTGTGTGTGTGTGTGTGTGTTTGACAGATATTGAGAAGGCATGCAAAAATAAGCATGAGAAGGTCAGCAGGATGAATAACACAACCAATGAAAGCCAAAACCATGCTAAGTAGGAAGTGATGCTAAAACCAGACGGAAACATTCCTGAAGGCTGAAACAAAATTATTTAAAGCCATAGAGCTATAGGAATTGGTGGTAAGGGAAGTACAGTTTGTGTCTCCTCCAAAGGAGTCAATGGCCTGTTTGGACGGTATGTATGGTTTTGACGCTTGGCCCACAACCAAAAACGTTGAAATTGCACTGGTATACCAAACTCTTTAGCAACCTCTTCCTGCATGTACCGACACAGTACATTATGAAGAAATCATTAAGGAAATGACACAAACAACCAAATGCAACAGCTATGCAAAGTAAAAGGCACAAGAAGAAGATAACTCAGAGCTCTAACATACTACCTGAAATGAATGAGTGAAATTTGAAACATGTCAAAGAGTAGTAACCATAAGAAGAAGGTGAAAAGAGGGAACTGATTTAATGGAGTAACCAATAATTCCCATAGTCCCAATAAAAAACACAGGGATGCAAAACCTTTCGGACAAATTGTCATACCTTAAACAAATTGAACGTCATCTGCTTCTGAATACGGAAACTCCTAACTTTATCATGATCCACAAGATCAAAGTATATATCCTTCCCAATCTGCTCTGTAAGATCATCGTCTCGTGCAACCTACAGCAACCATACAGCTGTAAGAACATACGCTCAATGATGCTGAAACCAGTCAATTAATGACTAAAGTAACACCTTTATAATAGTGTAAAGATGTGCTTCCGCCTTTTCTTTCTTTTTGTGCTCCTTTTCTTCTTGTTCTTTCTTCAACCTCTCCTGGGAGAAATTATAAGAAACTTTTATATTAGAGTCTGAGGAAGGAAGAATTCTAATAAGGAAATTGAGATATGATAACAACTCTAAAAACCAAAATAGACTACTTGACCTCAGCTTGAAATCAGCTTTGCTAAGAGGCTCATTTGTTATTGCTCTTGATAAAGCAACCCAAGAGACAATCATATTGAAGTTCATTGATTTCTTCAAGCCAAGCTTGAGAAGAATACCAGTATATTCAATATGCTGATCTACTCCTAACTACTTGAAATCAGATTGCTTGATGCCCTTTGGGATCATTGGTGCAATAAAC
The DNA here is from genome assembly GCA_001974825.2 of Corchorus olitorius. Classification (NCBI taxonomy): domain Eukaryota; kingdom Viridiplantae; phylum Streptophyta; class Magnoliopsida; order Malvales; family Malvaceae; genus Corchorus; species Corchorus olitorius. The sequence goes on along the minus strand of AWUE01001087.1, from coordinate 5,771 downwards.
AAGCCGATCTCAACCCTAGTTACGAGCTTGTTAATTTTTCAAACCTATCTGCCTGCCTACCTTCGCTTGACTCGGCTCATTTGCAGCTATATATATATTAACAATAGCATCTTACCCTAAGATGTTCGGCAATATCCTTCTCATCCACATTACATATTATCTTGTCTTTGTCACTTTCACGTATATACACCAGCATGTATGCATTTGAATATTTGGTAAATTTAAAAGGAGTATTATTGAATCCTGGATTCGTCTGTGGTAACTGTTACATCACAAGCAAGGAAAAATTGTTAAACTCTGAAAAAGCTACATAAGGTTAAAAGCAATAAGGTTGAAAATAAGGAGGGAAAAAATAAAGGTACCTCTTCTTCACCACCATACTGCTCCTCTAAAGCCCTTTTCACATCTTCTTTGGTTACTCTTTCATCATCAAATTTATACCTGGAAAGAACATAATTTCGATAAGGTAATTATTTGAAGAAAGTAATACTATTACCAGTCACAGGCTCCTTTCAACAACTGGTATATGCAAACTGTAAGCACAGTACCATACATACGATCAGCACCAGCTAATTTGAAAATCATGAAGCTGCCTACAAATTTAACATTCCATTCCTCTTCATTTCAAGAACAATACTCTTTTTTTTTCTTGGCTTAGGACAACTTTTAGGCATTAATTTGAATACAATAATTCATAATATTTCTGCATGATCCAAACTAGCCAAAATTGGCAAGTATAGATCTACCCATCAACTCCACATGTACAACATTTAATCATTTTAAAAACTTAAGGCAAAATCTCTGCAAAAAGAAGCTTAAAACTCTCCGTGCAAAAGTAACTATGGCCAGCAAACAAGCACACGCCACTAAGATATATCACAAGATGAAACCTTACCATTGATCAGAAAGAGTCGGCCTGATAAATGCATAATAATGTCCACCATGAACTCCACCACTGTGAACAAGGACACTGTAACCAAACTCAAAAATGTAAGCCCCAACGATATCATAAGAATCAACGCAACATAAGATAGTAGCCCCATAAAAACTATACATCAGCCAAAGAAGTTACATGTAGAAATTGTTTCCACCATGAAGATTATTAAAATTGGAATTAAAAATAAAAAGAACATGGAAAGGTATATCAGAATTTGATTAACCTTCAACTATTGATCAAAAGCAAACTAATCTAACAAATAAGGATTAGCACATGGAAACAAAACCACAGAGCTGAGACAGGATAAACTCTCAATTATATGAGTACCTGTGAAGCGTATAAAGATTGCGAACACTCCTATCAGCTTCTGGTGATAAGTATTTTCCATCATCACGGTCAAGGTCAAGTTGCAAAGGGAATTCATAGCGGTCATTAATCTACATAATGAGTTGGAAAATAATAGTTTCACAATTCAGGATAGAAATAACACACTTAACAATCCCCAGCACAAGTCAATTTACCATGTAAAAAAATAATGTAAAGCAAATATGTAAACAAAAATCTCATTTTATAAGATTTTATTAATAATGCATACCAGCTAATTTCATTTCTGTTGGTTAATATTCACACAAACATTTGACAATAGTAAAAGTGAAACAAGAATATAGAAATGATGGTTTCTATAACTCAAAAACAGAAATGATGAAAATGTATAAACACTAATATTGGAGGCCCCTGGACTGCACATGCACCATAAACTAAAAGAACCATAGAAAGCCAGGATGTTACAATTGCTAACCTTAACCATGGTGTCCCTCATAAAATCATATTCAAATCGTTTCAGCTGGAGCTGAAGGACCGGAGGGAAGTCAATGAACAGCACACCCTTCTTAGCATCCTGAAATTATTAGCATCCAGAATTGGAACTCATTTAACTGGGAAAAGCAGCAACAGAGAATGAAATATAATGCACCAAACAACATACATGATAAAACAAAAAAAAGAAAGAAAAGTTAATCCCTTGGGTCAAAAAGAAAACTGCCAAACCCATTCAGATGTAGCCTATTGCAAAACATAACATCTTATTACAGCCACAGGACAAGCAGCCACACATTTCACTTGTGCTGGCCAAAATAGCAGCTCTTGCACTAATGAATAATGATCTAACTAAAAACAAAAATGCTAGTAATCAAGTGATTTTGTAGTGTAACCCGCAGACTACTATATTGGTATTCTCATGGAAGCAAGAAAAATGATAGATGAAAATCTAGATCCATTTTATAAACTCTTGATGGCCTTCTGCATTTCATAAAAATTGAATAGAAACTTACCTGCAATCCATATTGTTCAGCATGATATTTGTTATCACCTTCAAGACTTTCAACTTCTACATACTTGTCAAAAGAAGCATATACATCACGACAGCCTTTAACATCAAGCTGAAGGTCTGGTACAGGCAAAATAAATCAGCATCCAATGGTGAACAAGTAAAATAGACGAGCATAAAAGCTAAAATCATTCATTTCAGAAATAGATACCATAAAATGACTCCTTCCTCGTCGATTTATAATCCACATTAATGCATTCAATGTAGTTCATATGATGTCCTTCAAACAGCTGCTGTATGGTGCCTTCCACAACAGTTCCCTGGCAGCATGCCAAAAGTAATCAAAATTTTGAGCTTTGTTTCACATTAAATAAACTAATGACAGAAAATCAATCAAAATCTTTTCACCTTCATTTTATCTTCAAGTTTTTCACACAGAACCCTATTAAGTTCTTGAACATCATGTTGCATGAAAGAATCATATGTGTCCCATCCAAAAGATTTGGTAAGCTCTTTTGTTGCAACACTGCTGTCACTGTACTGGAGTTTATAAAACAGACTCTGTAGAGCAAGAGGGATACTTCCAGATGGCATATCATTCTCAGTTGTAGGCATATGATACACTGCCTGAAATGAAACGTCCAAAGAAATTAGCCATGCTAAACCAAAAACAGACGAGTTCAAAAAATATGGAGCATCAGTACATACCTTCCTGAAGTAAGGAATATGATACAAAGTTTGAAGAAGGGAATTCATGTAACATGTTGCTCCTTGATTCTTAAGTCCAACATAACCAGTTTCTTTCTTAGAGTCATATGTCCAGTAATCCACAATTCTACGGACAATAACTTCTGCTTCAACAATCAAAGTGTCATTCACAAGATACCCTCTGCAAGGATCATACAACTCACCAAGGGGCATGAAGGATGTGAAACCCCAATCACTTTCTCGTGCATTAAATTGGTGCTGTGTGTCTGTAAAATCCAGGTCAGATAAGTGCAAATTTAATAATCATGACATAATTCGTCTCCAAGTTATGATAAAATATACATCACATCACCAGAAGAATGATTGCGAAAACCATGTACCACTACAACATATTAATAAGACCAGCACCTACTGAGCCACATATGAATTTTTAATAAAAGAAAATATATTGAACATTTGTCAGATGGTATACATGCAGGAAAAGCATTGTGGTCAGAAGGAAAAGTGGGTATTTTACCAAAGATCACAATCCGAATACAACGTGCTGAGAGTATCTTTTAAAGTTAAAAAGTCCTCTTAAAAGTCAAAAGAAGAAGTCATGTCTATTAATCATCAGAAATGACAATGATATTGAGAAACCCATATTGAAGCATTGGAATTCATAAATTTGTCATGTTTCTTCTCTGTCAAACATGTAATTGAGAGATGACCAGCCTTTCATTGCATTAAATCCGTATTAGAGTCCTCACCTAAGAGTAATAAAAGCATAAGTGATTGAGATGACAAATCATCATCACAGATGAATGATATTCTATTAATGGAAACAAAACAAAACTAGATGCAGCTACAACCAAGTACATATACGAGATTAAATCAACTCGCTCTATGACAGGAAATTTATTACCATGAATTTGATCAACCAAAAGAAAAACCATCTATACCAGCAACTAACTTTGTTGGCATCATAAACCAAAAAAAACAAAAAGAAAAACTCAAATAGGCAAGGGTAGTACCTTTTCTAATTGAATATTTATTATGCATTTGATTAACCACAGCCAAACTAAACTGCGCATATCTACTCCACCCATAGGGTAAATTTGCTGAGTCAGCAACATCCAAGTACATAGACAAATGATCCACATTGTTTCCCTTTGGGAATATCAGTATTCGCCTGAGCAATTCAAAGCAAACCAAACCAAACAAAAATGAAAGAAACAAAAGCATCAACCAAAATTTCCTATCCCCAAAAATAGAAAGAAAGAAATAACAGTGGTACTATAACTATCAAAAAGAAAGGGAGTGAAAAATATACCATTTAAAACCACCAACGACAAAGACATCAGAATAATGCTTTTTAGTGTTTAACCTAGAGAAGTTGTCAATCTTCCAAGTAAATCTTGAGGAAGGAGGATCCTCCACTGGCTGATTTTCTACAGTATTCGCAGTCTCGGGTTGCGCAACAACTAACAATTAAGACATCAATCACAAGGATATCCAATTAAAAACTTTCCTTGCATTCCTCAGCCAAAAGAGAAAAGAAACAAGGTAGGAGATTGAAGAACTTGCATTGACGTGGGCGATTTAAAAAAGGATAAATTTCTTTTGAAAAGAACGAAAACAGAAGTACCTTCCATGGGCTGGTGATTGTCGGTCAAATCAGAGTGTGGCACGAGCATTTCCTCGTCTTCTTGTTGCTGAAAATTAAGGGAAAATTTTCTTGAACAATTAAATCAGAAGTCGTCGGATCCAAAAAGAAATCAAAATTGAAGAAAAGAACCCTAAAGAAACTCCAAACACATCAATAAATCAAAAGAAAACTAGCAAAAATGTAAACAAAAAGCCGACAACGGGCGAAGAGAAAGAAGAAGGAGAAGATAGAGAGAAAGAGAAAGTACATCGACAGCGGCAGGGGTCATGACAGTCATGGCTATGCAATTGAGAGGTAAATTTGAAGCTTATCAGAAGAAAAAATGAGAGAGGGACAGAGAAGGGGGAAAATGAGAGAAAGTTTTTCTTTTATTTTTTTATCTTTATTTTTTCTTGTTTAAATTAATTTTCGATGATTTTATTACAGTGAAGAGAGGAGAGAAGAAAGAGATCACCAGAAGGTGGTCGAGAGGGAGAAAGAAGAAAGAAAAGACTTTTGATGGTCTTTGCCCTTTATTTGGGAAATGGGTATTTTTGGGATTTCAATTTTTTCTATACATTTTCTACGTATATATAAGTGTAGTCCCATAATAATATACTGTATATATTTCTGTATAATAATTTTCCAATCTATACTATATTAAAAAGTACATATTCTTATCTCAAAAAAAATACATATTCTTGTAAAACTTTTGAATCGCCCATTATACCCTTATTTTTCGAATATATTTCTTAAATGCCATTGTTTAGACTTTTATAGTTTTACTCAACTAAAAACTATATTTTTATTTAATTAAACTCTATTTAATTTTAACTATTTTACTATTTTAATTAAAAAATTATACATATTAGAATTTTTTTAAATATATTTTTATAGTTTTACTCAAATAAAAACTCTATTTTTGGGTAAAAAAACTAAAAACTCTATTATTTAATTAAATCTAATATCCTTATACCTATTTTATTTTTATTCAATTTACTAATTTAATTAAAAAACTTAGATATATTAGAATTTTTAAAATATATTTCTTAAATGACATTGTTTAAATTTCACAGTTTTTTTAAGAAATAAACTTTTACAATTATTCTACTAAAAACTCTATTTTTATTTAATTAAATTCAATATTTTTATAAATATTTTAATTTACCATT
>AWUE01000882.1:0-10715 GCA_001974825.2 Corchorus olitorius | reverse complement strand
AAGCACCAGGTAACCAACTGCCAATCCAACCTCCACCCTTTAAAAGGGTTCCTGGCCGGCCCACAACTCAAAGGAGGAAAAAGCCCGATGAGCCCACAAAAGATGACATCCATTTGTCAAGGAAAGGCCAAATTCAAACCTGCAGTGCATGTAAACAACAAGGCCACAACAAAAGAAGCAAAAACTGCCCTAAGAAGGGCTTGGAGGTAATTTTCCTCTATTTTGTCCTTTTTCTATTTAATATAAAAAGGCAAGATTCTGAAAAAGCTAGCTGTTGGGTCATTTTTCCATATCTTTCTCTTTCTCCATTTCTGAATTTCTGTATTGAAGACTTTCTTTCTCCCTTTCTGTATTCATATCTTTCTCTTTCTCCATTTCTGAATTTCTGTATTAAAGACTGGTTTATCTCCCTTTCTGCATGTTTTGACAGGAAATACCTGTTGAGATGAATGAGCAAACCAGATCTGCTCAGCAAGCTTCTACTGAAGCAAATGGTGAATCTGCTCAAATTGCAGTTTCTGGTGAATTTGTTTTCTCTGGATTTGAGGCCAATCCTCAAACTATGTCTACCAGCTTTAATATTTCTGCTTCAGCAAGTTCCATTCCTTCCATGCCTGCAAATGTTTCAACCCAAGTAAGTGCCTCAGCTCCATCACCACCAGCCCCTGCCTCTACATCTGGCCCTGCCTCTGCCTCTGCGCCTCACCATGCAACTGTTCAAAAGAAAAAGGCCAAGCCACTCCCTAAAATATTGACCATGCCACCAAGAACTGGTGAGTTCAGCATTCTTGATGAGGCTGGTAATTTCCATGGACTAAAGCGTGGGAGGAGTAGCCCAGCTTCAATTGCCAAGTTGATGAAGAAAGGTCCAACAGTTGCTGAAAACAGATCTGGGGATTCAAGCCAGTTTAGCAAAGCACCAGTCAGGAGAAGCCCAAGGAACCTCACAAAAACAAATGTTGCAAGTGGTAAGGAATTGAAGGGCAAGAAAAAGTTGTTCTGAAGGGGGGTTTTTCTAATGACATTTATTAGATGTTGTTTGTGTAATGTTTAGAATTTCTGATTTTGAAACTGTATTTGGTATGTTGCAGTTCAAATTCATGCTTTGAGTTGGAATTATTTCCAACAACTTAACTCTATTTTGGGATATTGTGTTATTTTGAGAACCAGTTATGATGACTGAATGTTTAGTGTTATATTGAGTATTTAATGTTATTAGCTATACCGTTTTATTTCAGCAAAAAAAAATTGCTATATGTTTTGTGCTTAAAAATAATACAGGATATTTTTTTGCAAGATAAATAATACAGGGTATAAGGTTTGCCTAAAAGTGCAATTCAGGATATGAGGTTTACCTGAACAAGCAATTCAGGATATAAGGTTATAAAAAAGTTAAATAAAAAGATAAAAAAATAAAATAAAATAAAAATTCAATTTCTTATTAAAATACACGTGGCATCCTACATGGCACCTACGTGGCACCTACGTGGACCAGTTAACGGCGCGTGTTGCACAAACACTGCCTTCCGTACAAAATTATCCTGAATTGATAGGATTTGGTAACGTTATATCCTTTATTAGCTTTTTTGTAACGTTATATCCTGAATTGCATTTTCAGGCAAACCTTATATCCTGAATTGATTATTTAGCCTCTACATTTACTGTTTGTTTAAACACCTCTAAGTTCATTGCTTGACCAGGAAACACTTACCCTTTGCTTTTCTCAGTTTTTTTTTGTCAGGAAGTATTTTTTCTGTTTGGTAGCTTCCATGACTTTGAAACCTTGCCTTTCTTAACAATGTGGTGGCAAGCATCTTATACCTCTTAATTCGATCAATTCCACCAGGTTTTTTTAACAACGAAGTAAATCTCTGATTAAATATATCATCTCTACAATCCGGGTAAGACAATTTTGAGTTGTGTATTATTAGGACATTATTACAAAGCCTATAAAAGGCTCAATGTTGGGTTGTTGGAAACATATATCTACTAAACACTAGTAATCAACAGAAGCAATTCAAGTTGGAAAGAAGATGGTATTTGTTCAACTCCAATAATCCTAGGGGAGAAATCAAAATTCAAACAAAGCAAAGCTAATAATTAAGCTGATTTAAGTCTTGAGCTGCGGGCATAACGTAGCGGCAAATAGGACAGTAATGGCTATTGTTCAACCATGTTTGGATGCAGGCAGTATGAAATTGATGAGAACAGGGCATTTGGGAAACCTGGGATCCAACCTCGGCCAGTTGCTCCAAGCATACCACGCAGCAATCTTCTTGATGATCACTTTCTTCCAGGGTAATTATAACCTTGTTGTTCAGCATCATATTGTTGATGGATGATTCATCCGCAGGGACCCTGCCATGGTTGTTGCTACTAATTTCTTCAAACTGAATCTCATCATCATCTAATATTTCTTCATCAATTTCGTAGTCTTCATCAGCTTCAGCTTGGCTTATTTCAGAGAAATCCTCCTCCTGGTAGTGGTAATTCATGCTGCGGCCTTGGTCTTCTTGGGTTACCAAAAGGTAATTCACGCGGCCTTCATCAACTTGGACTTGTTGGCTTATTTCGTTGTCTTCTTCTTCTTCGGGGAAAAGGAAATCCTTCACGAGGCGGACATGCAGGTTTTCCACAACAGTTGCAAACACGGTCGCATTGACCAGGGCAGTTGGCACATTCTTCGACTTCAGTCCAAGACTGAATTGGATGATTTTATTAATGAAAGGGTCAAACTTTTGAGAATTTCTTCGGTCCAGATATATTTGATGGGTGTATAGTAGCTTGTGTAAGCCACCAAGGATATGGGAAGCCATGGCCCGGTGGTTGGCGGTAAGAATATTCAAGTCAAAACGAAAGGTTTGTCGGACGTCCAAGACCTTACTGCTTTCGGGGGGCAATGGATAATAGCAGCTACGGTATCGGAGATTAAGATCGATGGTTACTTCAAGTTGGGGTAAAGGGGACTCACTTGGTTTCGGCTCTGTGTCTTCCTGCAGCTGAAAAACAACAGGATGTCCCACAATCTCGAAGCTAAAACGAGGAATGTAATTAGCCATGGCACAATTTTTGTTTCTGAAATTTGTGTTTGAAATAATCAGTCGAAGATCTTTATTTATTCATAGCTAGCTAAGGGAAAGGCCCCTGTTCTTAATAGGACAAGGTTTCCGATTTTGTTTAGGATTTTTTATTAAGGTTTAATCTAGGATAAACTTCATGGTGTTGGTGTGTGTTTATATTTGGCCAACAGTTAGGACTTGAAAAACGCAAGACAGAAATATAAAACACAAACTCGTTTACGGACTAGGGTTTTAAAACCAAAAATTTTGATGTGACAATGGGCCAAGCCTCTTCTTTACCTTTTTTTTTTTTGGCCAAACTCTTCTTTACCTCAAATTACTTGAAAAGGATAGAAAAATTCTACCTCCAATTACTTGAGCAAGGATAGAAAAATTCTGCAGAAGAAGAAAAACAACAAATTATTATCAGTAAAAGAATGAATCCAAGAAGAAATTGGCAGTGGATGTTATCAGTGTGTTTGGATAAATTTTTTAGGGATCAATATGGGGCAGGAAAGGATGGGAAATGAGTGTTCTTTAAAGGAAGGGAAGGGAAGGACCAATACTTGTTTGAATAGTTTAAAATATGAAAAGTAAGGAACATGAGGGATCATATAACATTTTATAAATGGCTTATTGCTCAAAAAGGCCCCTGAACTTACACAAAACGGCCAAATAAGCTCCTGAACTTTAAGTGCAGCCAAATAAGCCCCTGAACTCTTAAAAAAAGCCAAATAAGCCCTTTTCTGATGGCTAAATGCTGAAATAAGGACTAGATGTTTCAAGATTTTCTCAAATAAGGATCAAAATACACAATTTCAACAAATTAGAATACATACTTAATATTTTTTTTACAAATTGGATATAATATAAGTTAATACTAGTGTGTGAGATATATATAAACTGAAAAACGCACGATAATTTTATATCATATTACGGTTAATGAATTTATTTTGATTAATAGGGTTTGATTTTTAATTAACACGATAATATCATTTTTCTATCAAATTTAACGTGTACGCATGAGAACCATTGGTTTTCTTTTAAGGATTCTCTAATTTGTAAAAATTTGGTAAGTACGTGTTTAATTTGTTGGAATTGTGTATTTTGATCCTTATTTGAGAAAATCTTGAAACGTTTAGTCCTTATTTCAGCATTTAGCCATCCAAAAAGGGCTTATTTGGCATTTTTAAAGAGTTCAGGGGCCTATTTGGCTGCAATTAGAGTTCAGGGGCTTATTTGGCCGTTTTGTGTAAGTTCAGGGGCCTTTTTGAGCAATAAGCCTTTTATAAATAAAAGCTTTGTTGGTAAAAAATGTGGACTTATAAGGATCTGGGAGGACTAACTTTGATCCTCCATAATTCATAGACCAAATTTAATTTCCAATCCAAACATGGAACTTTAGCCAATAAAACCTCCCTTCCCGTCCTGTCCCATCCCTTATTGGTTCCTCAATCAAAACACACTGTAAAAGGAGAGTCTTACCCATACCTAATTTGGAGTTAGAGATGCAACCGGGTAAGGTACCCACGAAATTTGAGGTACCCGTACCCTAACCCTATTATTTTTTAGGGTGTCTGAACCCTATAACTACCCGGTTATTTTTTAAAATCACTACCCGTACCCTGCCCGTATAAAATATCAACTACCCGTTAACTACCTGAACCCGATAAAAAACCCGTTTTTTTTTGCATTATAATTAAATAATAATAAATAAATTAAAATTAAATGAATAAATTAAAATTAACTTGTAAAACAAAGTTAAAAACTATATTTTTAACAATAAACAAATTTTAATTAGATTGATTATGAGTAGATTTAAGTAAAAATATAATATATAAATAAAAATATAATATTAAAATAATTAATTAATAACCAGATTCGGGTAGTGGGCACCCAAAGGTCACTACCCGAACCCTACCTGAATTCGTCACGGGTACTAAAACTACTACCCGTACCCTACCCTAACCCGATTATACAATACCCTAACCCTACTTAATCGGGTCGGGTAGTGTCGGTACCCTATTAACTACTACCCACTTGCATCCCTATTTGGAGCGGGGAGTGAGAAAACATCCGCCGACTAACTATAAGCTAAGGAGATGGCGAGAGAATAAGAAAAAAGAGTGAAGAAAATGAGGGAGAAGAAGATTTTGAGAATGGCGGCTGGATGCCGTGAAAACTTGAAAAGGGTGGAGAAAAGTGGGCAAAATGCTCACTTTGGGGCCAAACGTTTGCTGCGATGTTCGATTTGGGACCAAACGTTTCAATTTGAACAAAAGGGCTAAACGTTTTCGGATCAGTTCAATGTTGGGATTTTTTAGACGGAAATAGGCAAGTGTAATATACTTTCCATTTACGAATGTGAAAAGCCATTTTTTAGCTACATAGACCATTTTTTTAGTCACATAGACCTGAGATATAGCCAGGTGTAATTTTTTTTGGAAAGCTAAAATTAGAAATAACCATGGATGTAAGAACGAAGAAGACCCTCTGGATGCCTAATCAAACAGAAACGAAGAAGAAGACCAGAAAGAGAAAAAATGGCATCAAAAGTTTACTATTTTTAATTTAATGAAGAATCCAAGGTATTCACATTAAGAAAAGGAGGAAAGGAGATGGAGATGAATTCAAAAAAATTCTTTTTATGATAAAAAAAGGCTCTGCCATACCTTTTTCTCCCTTTCTCACCATACAGAAAAAAAATGATCTAACCATGATGAAGATGAACAATGAAGAAGCTGCCCATGCCAATTCAACACCAAAACCTCCAAATTTCCTTCAATCAAATGGCTTTTTAAGTCTTTAACCCAAACTGAATTAACTATAGAGGACCTGTATCATGTTATATCCACCGTCTGATCATTGGGTAGTTTATATGACTTTGATATTTTGAACTATCAACAGTAGAAACATGTGAAGGAAGTAAAAGCAAGAAACTAGAACCCGCTAAAGACTAGTTGATCTCCGTAAAGCTCAACCATTGTCAGGACCAAAGGAAGACTTAAAGAGGCAAATGACAAACTTGGAAGGAGAGAGAAAAACATGGAGAAAGCAATGTAAGGGAGAGAAGAACTCAAATTAAAAAAGAAAGAGAGAGTCAATTTATTTGAAAATTCAGACGCTTCAATTCTTCAAATCTACTTACCTTCGTTTTCGGTCAAAAAAAATTCTTCAAATCCACTTCACTAAATCCCACGAAGTTCAAAACCCAGTTTTAAAGACCTTCTCTTTCCATTTCCCAGATCTCAATTTTCATTAATTCACCCATTTAATTCATTTCCCCTGTTTCCACTCAACCAAAGAAACTCCTCTTATTAATCACTGTTCAAAGTTGAGTTTTTTCCTCCAACTTCCAACTACATTTGCTTCCTGATTTATAGCATGATTTAGACTTTGAAAGAAATAGGGCTCAGTTTGGAAGAAGAAAAAAAGAAGAGAAAGGAAATAAGAAAAGAGAAGGAACCAGAGGTGTAGGGGGCAAGTGGCGGCACTAGTAGAAGGGGTTAGGGTTTCAGATAGAAGAAGAAGAGACTACTTTGGATTGGGAGGGGAGCTGCCGGCATTGGTAAAGGAGGAGAGATGGAGCGGCATTGGTAAGGGGTAGGGAGAGCTAGGGTTTCGGGTTGACAAAGAAGGAGAAAAGAAAAAGAAAAAGAAGAAAAGAGAAAAAAAGGAAAAAAAAAGAAAAGGAAAATGAAAAAGAAAAAGCCACGTTATATACAAGAGGAGTTAAATGGAGAGTTAACGGCGCGTGTTGTTCACGGGCCCAGTTTCGTCTAAAAAACCCTAACATTGAGCAAGTCCAAAAACATTTAGCCCTTTTTTGTTCAAATTGAAACGTTTGACCCCAAATCGAGCATTGCAGCAAACGTTTGGCCCCAAAATGAACATTTTTCCAGAAAAGTGAATACCTAAAAGAATTAAAATGGCTTTAAACAGTGTGGTTCAGTCTTTTTTTTTTCGAGAGCCAAAAAAATCTATACAAAATTGAAAATCTATCCTTACACTTAACTAGGTTTTGGCCCGGGCTACAATACACAGTCCATAATAAGTAGTCAAATAGCTTTGATGCCTTACTGTATAGCTTTCGCTATTGGCACCAAGTATGTCAATGTCAGCACAATGGGAGGGGGCCTGATGGCGTCTCTTCTTCAATCCCGTGGTACATAAATTTCACCAATTTGAATTTGAGAGCAGACAGGGAGAGTTGGGGGTTACATGAGGGAATTCAGTTTCAAGTTATGATCAATTTAGGTAGATAGCAATAATCTATTTTATTCAAAGAAAAAGCTTTGGAATTGTGTTGTTTTCACATGCTTTATGCTTTTCAAGTTTCATCGCATTTGGAAAAACCCAATCCTCTTTGGCCAAAACTCAGTCACCAATATTCAAGGTTTGGCTGAGAAATTCAAGGTTTGGGCAATGATAAGATTTTTAGTCCTCTTCTTTCATTGACTTTAGTCAAGACCTAATCTATGGTCACATGATATGAGACCATTCCCATGAGCCTGGGATCCGGTAAGCGCGCTCCTAGACATTGTGCCGCAAATCATAAAAGAAACAAAATCTACAACCAAGTGAATGTGATCATTTGGATATAAGGTAACCGACATAAGGCATCACACACCCAAAAACAAAAATAACCACTGAGCTTTTCCTCAAACATGCTCATTTAATTCTTTCTCTATAAATGCATAAACTCCATGATTAACCCACAATAATCATAAATTAAAGGCTGGACAATGGCCGATGAGATTGAGAGCCTTAATGGTGAAATTTTAATTAATTATTACAACTAAGCTGCAGTGACATGCAATCTACCTTTGCTGCTTCCTTGACTCTCTTGACCACACCCTAACTCTGTCGCCATTTTAAACTGTTGTAGCCAAAAGAGCTAGACTTTACAAATTCTGGTGAAAAAAAGATAAAAATGCTTCTTATTCTTAATAAATACCAGACAAAATGAGCAACAAAACAATAAGGGCAACCTACATCTCTCAACCCAACCGCTATTGTGCTAATTTTAAAAGGCACGCCCTATACCCAAATCTCATTTTATCAATGGATTGGACAGCAATAACCCTGTCATAATGAGACTATTAATAAAAGGAAACTCTTTTTTTAACACTTTTAAATTATGATAATTTGCCAGACTTCCTTGTTAGAACACAAGAAAAAAATTGATCATGCTTTTTGCAATATTTTATATGGCTGCTAAACTATAGCAATATCTATACTAATTATAATGTGAGTCTCTGAGTTTGTCTCCCGAGTTAACTCAGAGACATGTTGGGAGGCCCTGCACTATATGCACACGTGGAAGCAAAACAATACCAATACCCACAAACCAATGATTCAAAACAGTCAAATAAATTAACCAATCCACCAAGCAGATATATCTCAACCAAGCAAGCAGAAATCTGAACTGACAACAATCAAGAAAATAAATAACACTATATTTACGTGTGTAGACACCCGTATTTGACCCGTCTTCTTAAACTTACTTCATCCCATATGAGTTTTCTCTTATCTCTTTTTTTTTCCCATTCTTTCGCGCTAGACTTTTTAATTTAGTATAACTAGCCTATTGAATTTTCCTACTTCAGTTTTTATGACCTCTCGCCTAGTTCATGGTAGTCCTGACTAGTGTTTCTCTTCTTTTTTAATTTGGTCATCTCTTAAAATTTGCTCCTTTCTTTATCTCATTCCTTTAGTGGGTCATTTTCTTTAGGTTGGGCTTCCCTTTCATTTTTGTCGGGCTTCTATATCTTGATTTGGGTCGTGGCATTTCTTTTGGTACCTCTTCTTTGTTGGACTTTTTTTTTATTTTATTTTATTTGCTTTTGGGCCGTAACGGATGGGAAAGTCTCTTTATTGATCCACTATAAGAACTACCGGAAACCAAAAATTAAAAAGAGCTTGAAATTGTGAAATTTATGTCATAACAGAAAATACAAAATTGAATAATTTGGTTACAAGAATGTCTTGTTTTCTTCACGTCGATGCTCCTAAGTAATTCGGCATTGGACATCCAGTTTAATAGCATGATCTTGCCTTGAAGATGTTTCCATTCCCCATTCTCCAAGCTTGAGTCATCACGGCACCAATATGCAAGTTACAAACAAAAAAAGTCAGTGATGGTGGTAAAGCAGTTCATATGTTCACCAATCACCATCACTTATAAGCAATAAAAACAGAATCAAGCAAAGATAACAGTCCAGCAAACATGCAAGGCCAAATCAATGAATTTGAGACACAAGCATCCAAACTTTGCTAATGTGTCCTCACCCAATGGCTGCCACACCTTGGTCTAACTTTGCAAATGAAGTTAAGGTAGGCATTTTGAGCAAAATTCAAATGAAGTGGAGAAATCATAGAGGCTACTAGTTATGATCAGCTTCCCGATTCAAGTGAAAAATTCCAGGACCTTGTAAATGCACTCCATAACATTGCACTTTTAATGATAAATATTTTAAAGCATATAGTAGGACAGTCACATTCCATAAGCATTAAGCATTTGACATTAGCATTTAGCAGTAAACAGCATTTAGTTACATCCATAAGCAGCATTTCATGAGCATTAGTCCCCTTAGATTAGCATTTTAAATTTCATTTTTCAAGGCAAGAGCATTTCATGCTTTCCCAACAAGCATTTTTATTCAGTAGTAGCAATACATTACAGCAAATATAGCACAAACACCCCAAGCATTTCTCGGCAATCACGAGATGGAGAATGAAGGCAAAAGCATGCTAGAATGCAAATAACAGCAAGCAACAACACATTAGTAGGGAGAGAATTCAGGGCAGAGGATTGAGAGAGTGTGAATGGGGAAAAGACAGTATAATTGACTCACATACAAGGAGGGTAAAGCAAAGTCATCCAGTCATCAATCAAATGGTCACAATAAGCTTTATCACATTCAGTAAGGCAAACCAAAAGAAACCAGTAGCACACCCTATTAAATCCCGGCCATCAAAGTTCATCAAAGTTCAACAAGAGAAATGACAACAGAGCATACATGGCATTCATCATCAATAGAAGATATCAGTGTATCATAAGGATCAATTCAGCAGCAACAAAAGCAAATCCTTTCCCATCAGACACACAAATGACTCGACAGAGAAAGACCTAAAACTAAACCTTTAAAGAAAGGGAGAAGTTAACCTAACAAATGTCGTTTTCTCATTAGCTTCCATTTAGACAGCTCACCCATCACCTTGCCAGTTCAACTAATTCCTTGCAAGATGGACAAAAAGGACTCACACGTGAGGAGTAAATGAAGTCACAAACAGACAAATAAAGAGCATATTCACCCACTGACATCATTCACACACTCACACCCTGATTTGCAGTCACTACCCACATACAACTTACAAACAGACAAGATAGGGGCATTTTCATGAGTGGTAAAAATGACATAGAATTACCTCTTTAGCTGTCGAAATTCCTTAGGCCTAGAACAAAAAGCAGAGCTCATTGGTCTGATTCAAGATTGCTACAAGGAGAAAAGAGAGAATTAGTAATACAAGAAATAGAAGAAAATAGCAAAAATACCAAGCCGTGAGATGAAAAGAAAAACAGTGAAGCTGCGGTCAAGATGAAGGACATTGGGTTATATATATATATATATATATATATATATATATATATAT
>AWUE01000772.1:0-17962 GCA_001974825.2 Corchorus olitorius | reverse complement strand
CGTAAACAATAAGTAACAGAGGGAGTATACTAAAGCAATTAATATCAAATATCTGATTTTGTTTTCGTGGATTATAAAAGATAGGATTAATTACCTAGTAAAACCTCCATATCCCGTAGCTACTAGAAGTCAGCATATTTTCAAAACCTTGGTTGATTTTTTTTTTTTGGTGAAAAAACCTTGGTTGATTAAGATTACCTCAAATTAATGATGATGATCAGATTGATCATAACAATGATGGATTAATTTGAGTCATGTCAAAAGTATAAATATCTGGAGCATTCTTATTCGACAGCTTGCATATTTATTAATCACTAATTGTTATTTTCACCCCAAAAAAATTACTAATTGTTATGTATGTAATCAAGAAAGGAAGATTAGGAGTATGTATTCAAATATTCAATCCACCACCAACCAACAATATATTAATTAGGCTGCTACCAAAAAGATCACAACCCAAAAGTTGGGAGAAAAGAAGATAGAATCAAATAATGGAATGGGGGAAAAGTTTGATTTAGTCTACAATAATTGTGGGTTGAGTTACTTTTTCAGAAAGAAAACCTGTTGAATACAGAAAGATCCTCGACACAAGTTCACAGTTTGATTGATCAGTTCACTAATCTTATTACTAACTTTAGAATTATCATACCTGCTTTCAACTTTATTTTTTAAAGGTAGAAACCCCACTTTTAAGCACAAATTCTAGATATTTCAAATTCTTTATGATGAAATTCAAGATATTTATAGAATTTAATTAACTGAATTTTTATGAAGCAACTCTAGTAATTCTAAACAACCAACAACAATATTAAAAGCTTTAGGTCATAATAGCATATACTATATCTATATAATTTAATAGCCTTACAGCCTTAGAAATTTTAGTAATCTTCCATAATGATGGATGTTATCAATTTTCTTATCACGTGACCAAAAAAAACATACAGATTATCAAAATTTCTACACATAAAACATAAATTGAGTAACCTCACATCCTTATAAATTTTAGTAACATTTCATAAATGATGAATGTTGTCATTTTCTAAAACCATGTCACATTAAAAATATATACAGGTAAAAGCCGAGAAATTGATTGAAAAAGAAAGTTCTCGTGTGATAATCTAAAAGGTAAATTCAATGATTTTTAAAGGTTTTGAAAAAAACCGTTAAAGTACCAACGGGGTTGGATCAAGTGGTAAGTGATTTGTTCCAGTTTAAGCGGATGGGGTACAAAAAAAACCGTTAAAGTTGTACATGAACATTTAACTGAAATGGTTGTTACATGCGTAGAGTAAGAATGCGTGAATAAGAGATTTAACTGAAGTGGTTGTTACATGCGTGGAATAAGAATGTATGAATAAGAGAAAAAGTGTGATTGAAAGTAATAAAAAAAAGCTAGCAAAATGGGCACTAAATGTAACATTGAGAAACTTAAGGTTCAATCAAACCTTTTCAATACATTGTCCATTGAATTGAAAAGTTGGGTGTTTCTAATTAGCTCTAACCCCACATGAACATGACAATACCATAGTTCATAGATGTATGGTTATCTGTTCTACTTAACGACCCTTCAACATCTTGGGGTATACAGAACATGATAATATATGAAGAGATAGAACCAAATTTAGAAAAAGGGCTGTCATTTTCTGAAATTTGGGTTGACAGTAGTGGCTTGTGAGCAGCAAGACCACAAAAGGATTGATAATAACTCCAAAAATGACCACATCGTACAATTTTTAAAGCTCATGCAAAGCACCACTCTTAACCACAATTTCGAGTTTGGGGAGAGGAAACTCGGAGGCTGAAATTTGTACAGTGATGATGCCTACTAGTCCCTTATCATACTTTTTATTCCCCACCTCAATCATGCACTTCCTCCTCCTCCTCCTTATAAGTCTTTAGAGCTTGGCTAGAGATAGAGAGCACCATTTTCCTCTGTTCTCTCTTTTCTCTTCTCTGCTCTCAAAGTTTCAATCATGGTATTTATAGTTTGATTAATTCAACTTGTCAAAAAAAATTTTCATTAACATGTTTGCTTGAATGTTTTTATCATAATTTCCCTGATTTTGGTTTGGATGTTATAACAGGTTTTAGTTCATGGTGAGCAAGATGGTTCAAATGATGGACCTGTGGTTGATTACAAGGGGAATCCAGTCGATAAGTCGAAAACTGGTGGATGGCTTGCTGCAGGGCTCATCTTAGGTGCTAATTATGAACTTCAGAAGTTTATACCATATGATTGATCACAATATATATTTTTTATATTTATCAAAAAAAAAATTCTAATTGACTAATATGAATGCAAATTTTGATGCAGGATCTGAGCTCTCAGAGAGGATATGTGTGATGGGCATATCAATGAACTTGGTGACATATTTAGTTGGGGACTTGCATATTTCATCAGCAAAATCTGCAACAATTGTTACCAACTTCATGGGCACTCTCAATCTTCTTGGTCTCCTTGGAGGTTTCGTAGCTGATGCCAAACTTGGCCGGTACTTAACTGTTGCAATCTCTGCTTCCATAACTGCTCTGGTGAGGGTTTTTTTTTTTTTAATCTAACATACCGAAACTGAAATCTGCACATTGCAAAATTTGCAAAATATTATGTAACATTTGTTCATGTTGCATTAGGGAGTGATATTATTAACACTGGCCACAACAATTCCAAGCATGAGGCCACCTCCATGTGATGACTATAGAAAACTGCACCATCAATGCATTGAGGCAAATGGCCGGCAACTGGCTTTGCTATACGCGGCGCTATACACAACAGCCCTAGGTGGTGGAGGAATTAAATCCAATGTCTCCGGATACGGCTCTGATCAATTCGATTTGTCGGATCCCAAGGAGGAGAAGGCTATGATATTCTT
Organism: Corchorus olitorius; assembly: GCA_001974825.2. Lineage (NCBI taxonomy): Eukaryota > Viridiplantae > Streptophyta > Magnoliopsida > Malvales > Malvaceae > Corchorus > Corchorus olitorius. Next base: position 15,092 of record AWUE01000772.1, on the reverse strand, counting down.
CTTCAACAGGTTCTACTTTTGCATCAGCATAGGGTCTTTGTTTGCCGCGATTGTGCTTGTATATATACAAGACAATGTAGGAAGAGGGTGGGGATATGGGATTTCTGCAGCAACAATGGTGATTGCAGTGGCAGTTTTGCTTTGTGGAACACCATGGTACAGGTTTAAAAAGCCTCAGGGCAGCCCTTTAACTGTCATATGGAGGGTTGTGTTCTTGGCATTAAAGCAGAGGAATCAGCCTTATCCTTCCCATCCTAGTCTTTTGAATGATTATGAAAACAGAAAGGTTCCCTACACTGAAAGATACAAGTAAGTATGATTTTGCATAGCATTATTCTAAAGATAACATTTTCCTAGCAATTTTTGTGCTCTTTCAGTCTTATTGCTATACAAATTGAAGATTTTGCTTAAATTTTGGTCTTGAGTCTTGGGGATGCAACTAAAATCAAGAATCTGATCTTTTTCATCAGATTCCTCTAGTTTTAGCCATACTAGCCACTAGAATTATGCCATGAACTCTTAACAGATTCTACTTGTGTTACATACCCTATGAGATTCTACCTAATCACTTAAATTTATGGGTTGTAAAAGAAAAATACTAAAAAAAAAAAAAACAGGGGAATCTGGTCCAAGTTTGCAGGACCATATTTGCAGCAAGTGCCAAAAGTACTAATTGCACTAGCCATTAAGATTTTATTCTTCCCTAAAAACTTACAAAAATTTCACTTCTTTTTGCATGTGATGATATAGGTGTCTTGACAAGGCTGCAATCCTAGATGACAATTTTGCTGCAAACACAAACAAAAATACCAATTCATGGATAGTTTCAACTGTGACCCAAGTTGAAGAGGTCAAAATGGTTCTAAAATTACTCCCCATTTGGTCCACATGTATTCTCTTCTGGACAATCTACTCCCAAATGACTACTTTCACAGTTGAGCAAGCCACCATTATGAACAGAAAAATTGGTTCCTTTGAAATCCCTCCTGGGTCTCTCTCTGCATTTCTCTTCATTTCCATTCTCCTCTTCACTTCCCTAAATGAAAAAGTGTTTGTTCCTTTGGCTCGAAGAATCACCCACACAGTCCAAGGAATCACAAGCCTCCAGAGGATTGGAATTGGACTGGTTTTGTCAATGGCTGCAATGGTGGCTGCTGCCATTGTTGAGAAAGAAAGGAGGGAAATGGCAGTTAATGGAAATGTCAAAATTAGTGCATTTTGGCTAGTTTTTCAATACTTCCTAGTGGGTTCAGGGGAAGCTTTTGCATATGTTGGACAACTTGAGTTCTTCATTAGAGAGGCACCTGATAGAATGAAATCAATGAGCACAGGGCTTTTCTTGAGCACAATATCAATGGGGTTTTATGTCAGTAGCTTGTTGGTAACCATTGTTGACAGTGTGACCAAAAATACATGGCTTAGGAACAATCTGAATAGAGGGAAGTTAAATAACTTCTACTGGTTACTTGCAGCATTGGGATTCTTCAATTTCTGGATTTTCCTTTTCTTTGCATCAAGACACCAGTACAAAATGCAGATGCCTATTCAGCCAGAGTCTCCACAGAAGGAGCTTAAGAGCTTCAACGATGAAATGATCGATGACAAGGAGAAGATAGCAGCTTTTCAAGCAGTGGGAAATGCAGAGCCGTAGCTTATGATTTATATATATCTTAAGAGAATTTCTCTTGATTGTTCCATGATGTAGTATATATAGTTTTATTTTAGCATTTTATAAGGAAACAAGGACGAAATTAGCAGGTCATGTTTGTATCAATTAGGGTAATGTGTAAGGTGATATATATTCAATTATTCTTTCTTTCTGCTCCATGATTTGCTCATTTTGCTTAATATAAATGTGTTACTTTATCCAAGGAATTATTCTAATCTTACTTATTATATATTTGGCTTTTGTTTGTCTTCTGATGAATCTAGGTGCTTAATAGTTGCACTTGCACGACAGAATATGCTATATAGATATTTGCATGGTGACTTTAAAGTTCAACCAAAACATAGAGCATTGTAATTGCCTGCATTGCAGGATTCTCAATGTAAAGGGATTCCTAATTAGAACTACTCCTTATGAGCCAAGAAATGTTTGGGTTTTCAAGGAAATTTATGTAGGAAATCTAGTCCTCCAAAAACTCAAAGTTTTATATGCCAATAATACCATACATCAAGGTGAATCCCATGACAGAACTAAATGTTTACCAAATAAACAACAAATCCACACTACAGTGGCAGAAAAAGCAGACCTCATCAATTTTCTATTGGGTTGAATGTAAGGAACTCGATACCCTTAAAATCTCCGTATAGAATCGGATCACTCGACTTTGGATTAGTTGGAATCCTATACTTAATTAGAAGAATTGGCAGTATTTGTAAAGAAAGAAGGGCCTCCATAATCGATGACTCAACTCCTTTTCTTCAATTTAGGTGCAACAAGTTGGGTTGGATTTCTAAGGTTTTGGTCTAAAAAAGTGGGATCCATTTGGATTTTTCAGTCTCAAGATATAATTTGGAACTTTCGCAACTAACAATGCCACCAACTTCCCAAGTTAAAGGCCTAAGTTGAAGGAAATATCAAATATCAATTTAACGAACTCTCCGCCCTTTTCATATAACACCAAAACCAGAACTCCACTATTTCTCTTTCACTCTTTTTCAGCTGAGCTTTTCAGTTAACGCCACCTTTTTTTTTCTCATATAGAGGTTTGATCATGGCTCCTTCCGTCGCAACCAACAGCTTCTCCGTCACCGTCACTCCAAGGGAAGAAGTAGAAGCCTCCCAAAGCCACAGCCGCCTGGCCTCTGAGTACACTCAACTTCAACGTAACCGGTTGAACCATTCCCCTCCTCTTCCCTCCATCCTCCAAACCTCCTTCCAAGTCGTTGATGGGCCCCCTACCTCCGCCGCTGGAAACCCAAGTGCGTAACTTTCTCACAACTTACGTGAAATTTGCACGAAACAATCATGCATTATAAATAAATGTTTTAATCTAAATCAATTTCTGTTCTTGGCCAAAGTAGTTATATGTGTACAAATGCTTGCCTTCTTGCTGAGAACTTTCTGCATGAATGAATTTGGCAATTTGCAGATGAGATAGCGAACTTGTTTCCAAATCTTTATGGACAGCCATCAGTTTCGTTGGTTGCTGGTCATTCTGATCAGGTTAAGAATCAGAGCAAGAGTTTGAAGATTGGGGTGGTTTTGTCAGGAGGACAAGCACCTGGTGGACATAATGTCATAACTGGGATTTTCGGTAATTAAGGAGACTAATTATGAGGACTATAATTTAAATTGTTTTTATACATTTTAACTTCAGAGAGCTGATCAGTTTGAATTTTGTTGCTACTTTTGTGAATTGGGTTTAGATTACTTGGAAGAAAGAGCAAAAGGAAGTACACTTTATGGGTTTAAGGGCGGTCCAGCAGGGATTATGAAGTGCAAATATGTTATGCTGTCTACACAAGTGATTTATCCCTACAGAAACCAGGTTAAAACTTTTTGTTCTATATATTGCATTTTCTTTGTTAGGATTTGATAAATCAGTAAGAGTTGATCAAGTAGCCTTTTTCGTCGTCTGTTGTGGCATGTCCTGCTTATAGCATATGAATATATGACAGTTCATGTTTTACTATGCAGTATGCACATTGCAGGGTTAGAAATGCTTTAATACACCAACTTTTATTGAGACACATTAGTTCATGATGAATATGTGCTTGGAATAAATTTACAGGGTGGCTTTGATATGATCTGCAGTGGCAGAGACAAAATTGAAACTCCAGAGCAGGTTAGCTTCTGAACAGTTTGGTTTGTTCTGCATGTTATTTAATGTACTTTGCAACCTACATTGAAACGTTAAACTGTAATTATGCGTCCTAAATTTTGTTAGTTGATATTTGCTAAAATTTAGTTTTGCAGTTATTCGAAAATTTTGAACCTATATGCCTTAAGTTAAAACCATTGCAATTTGCAAATATCTTTCAGCTTAAGCAAGCTGAAGAAACAGTGAAGAAGCTTGATTTGGATGGGCTTGTTGTCATTGGTGGGGATGACTCAAACACAAATGCTTGCCTTCTTGCTGAGAACTTTAGGTACAATTTTTTGCCACTTAACTATATGATTCTCGATCGATGTAACTAATTCACAGGATGACATCTACTTCCTGTTTAATGCTATATTAAGTTCATAGTCATTAATATCTTTCAGGAGTAAAAATATGAAGACAAGAGTTATTGGCTGCCCAAAAACCATTGATGGCGATTTGAAATGCAAAGAGGTGCCCACAAGTTTTGGATTTGACACTGCATGCAAGGTACTTGTCATTAATTTTACTCGCTCAGTGGAATCTTTATAGAGCTAATAATTTCGATATTTGTGATGAAAATAAGGTCAGGTGCACATTTAAACCTTGCATCAAACTTTTTGTTTTGTCTTAATTAGTGGCATTTGGGCGAGTTTTAACGCCAAATCCTGACTACTGTAACAGATATACCTGATATTGATATCAAATGATTTGCATTTTCTTGGAATATGCAGATATATTCAGAGATGATTGGAAATGTCATGACAGATGCTCGTTCAACTGGAAAATACTACCATTGTAAGTGCTTTTGGTAAGAGATATGATGAAAATTTGATCTGGCATATACAGAAAACTTCATTCTTGAATCTTCATGAATTTTCACAAAGGCCTTTAATTTGCTGTCTTTCCAATTTATCAGCAAGCTGCCTTGCATCTCTGAAGATCTATTATTGTAAACATTTCACACAAACTAGTACTCTTGTCTTCCTATTCGTAAGCAATTCTAATTAAGTATCTCTTTTGCAGTCATAAGGCTCATGGGCCGTGCAGCTTCTCACATTACTTTGGAGTGTGCTCTGCAGACTCACCCGAACATTGCAATCATTGGAGAAGAGGTGCCTTCCAATATTCTCTGTTTTTTTCAGTTTTAAAAGTTTTTTCTGCATGGTGTGTTGAGGATAAGAACTGTATTTGTTGTGAAATGTCATGAGCTAAGTTGTCAACTTAAGGATGACATTATTTGCCTTCTATTGTGCTGATTCTTGAACTCATTAAATTTCAGTTTTTGACATTATACTCATATTAACATTACAGCAACTTTAATTTTGCAACATGTGGCACCACAGTTACATGAGACCAACTCATTCAGCATATATATTGCATTAGGTGAATTGGCTCTAACACTTTCTGGTATTGTATAAGCCAAATTTAATCTGAATTTGTTGATAATCTTGTAACAAGTATGCAAAGTCTTGTGTACTGTTATCTTTCTGACTGCAGCTGAATGGTGGAAAATAGTCTCGTGCATGTATCAATATATTGTCTTGTTTTTCCTTCCCTTTTGGTAATAATTATTCTTTCCTGAATGCTTCCTGTGGACTTCCCATGATGCAGGTTGCCGCCAAGAAGCTGACAATGAAGAATGTTACAAATCACATTGCAGATATAATTTGCAAACGTCTAGAACTTGGCTTTAATTATGGTGTAATACTTGTACCGGAAGGCCTTATCGATTTTATTCCTGAGGTATGATTTTTGAAGGTGGAAGTTGCTCCTTAGTAGTTATGGTTTCGTTTCCACTTTCTCCATGGTTACGATCAGCAGTTATAAGGTGAATCACCTATCAGTCAATCTGATATTTTCTTGGGGCCATTGATTTTAGATGTGAGGTGGCATTATTGCAGGTAAAACAACTTATTGTAGAGCTAAATGAAATTTTAGCCCATGATGTTGTTGATGAGGCAGGGGTGTGGAAAAGGAAACTCACAAGCCAATGTAAAGAGCTTTTTGAGTTTTTACCTCATGAAATTCAGGAACAGCTACTGCTTGAAAGAGATCCACATGGGAATGTGCAGGTCTTTTTCTCTCTTTTCTGCTGTATGCTAAAGTAACCTTTTACCTACGTAAACTAACATTATTGTTTTCAAACCATACAATATGGGTTCCATATCATGTTCAATGTTTAGGTAGCCAAAATAGAAACAGAAAAAATGCTCATCCAAATGGTGAAAACTGAATTGGATCAAAGAAGGCAAAAAGGTGCTTACAGGGGACAATTTCAAGGACAACACCACTTCTTTGGGTAACTACCATATTTTTATATGGACTATTATGATCAAAATATTTGATGGCTTTCTGTTCATGATTTAAATTTAACGTGATATATGAACTTTACTTTCACTTCATAGCTATGAGGGTAGATGTGGTTTTCCAACAAACTTTGATGCAAACTACTGCTACGCATTGGGTTATGCTACCGGCGTCCTACTTCATTCAGGAAAAACTGGATTGATTTCATCGGTTTGTCCCATATCTTCTTTTCTTTCTTTGTATTTCTTCATTTCAATTTTTCATCCATTGCTTTATTAACACTCCAATTTTCTTGGAGATACTTGTTTCGAGTATATTTATCGATGTGTTATCAACAGGTGGGTAACTTGACTGCTCCAGTTAACGAATGGACTGTTGGAGGAACAACATTAACATCTTTAATGGATGTTGAGCGCAGACATGGTAAATCACTATGTATTCTGTTGAGATAAGGGTGCAACTTTAGTTTGCTTTGTCCCAACCAACATTGTCCAATATTTGACAATTTCATTTCATCGCAATAAGGCTAATCCAATAATCCCTTATGTACATACATTCCATCATTCTAAGTTTTGTTTTTCTCTTGCTTCAAACTTGTGCTACCAGGGCATTTCAAGCCTGTAATTAAGAAAGCAATGGTGGACCTGGAAGGTAAATGAAACTAGCACTTTTTACTTGACTTGAATGCTTCCCAAGTAGTTTCAAATATTGATTCATTGTTAATAAGGTTCTGCAGTTGTAAACAGACTAACAGCTATACTTGACAGATAGAGAAAACGAATAAAAGCTTCTTTTGAGAAATATTGGGATGTTTTTGTTGATTATATATGCAATTCTGAAATCTCATCAGGTTCACCATTCATGAAATTTGCATCCTTGCGGGATGATTGGGCCCTTAAGAATCAATACGTAAACCCAGGTATCAAATTCCATTATATCAATGTATAGCAATAGTAACTTTTCTTCTTATATGCCTTGGGAAGTAGAAGGATTTTTTTTTTTTTTTTTTTTTGCCAGAGAAGTAGAAGGAATTAAGTTTCTTGTTGAAGCACTAATTTCAATCATATACTATAAGATAATTTCCTCTCCGCAAGCACTAGTAAATACTAGTAATAATTAATATTGATGTTATTATTCTGTTTTTTATTCATGATTAGGTCCTATTCAATTCGTTGGCCCCTCTGCAAATGACATCAATTATACCTTAAAGTTGGAGCTTGGTGCACATTTCCCATTTCAATCATGAGAACATGTTTAAAGTTCTTCAGTCCATTAATAATGTTCTTTTCCAACAAAACTTATGTAAACTAGGTAAGAGTCCCGCTCGCTACGCTGAGCGAACGTGTTATGCTATATCTCTTAATTAATTTTCAACTATGAACTTGTCAAATGAGGACGATGCTCAATTGGTTTAAGTCATGTGTTTTGATAAATTTGGATTTAAGTAAGTATCCCATCAAATCTAGTCCATAATCAATAGCAATAATTTTATTATATTTTATCCAAAGGAGTCCACTGTTTATAGAATATCGAAAATACCCTTAGCAGCTAGTATAAATAAAAACCTGAAGTTGAAAAAAATGAAAAACCAAGTCAAATAGTGAAAGTTGTAAATTACGGAACAACCTTTTTAATATAGACATTTGAATCACCTTAATTAGACATCTAGGAAAAAAATTATATAAAGCTAAGTAAACCGTCCACCCAAATCACTAACCTTTGGAAAACATTTTTTATATTTGAAACGTCAAATTTAGCTTCTGAGTTCTTCATAAAAGTTGTAACCTTCTTATAGATAATTTATTTTTTTGCTAGTTCTAATATATACTTTGAATTATCTAAATCAGACATAATGAGCAAAAACTCTATAATATTAAGTAAACCATCTACTTAAATTACTAATATTTCAGAAGTATTTTTCATACTCAAAACATAAAAAATCCACCGAAATAACAATTTTTTTAGAAGAATTTTTGATATTTGAAAAATCAAATTTAGATTTCGAGTCCTTCATGAAAGTCACATATCATGAAACAACCTTTTAACAGGTACTTGAATCACCTCAATCGGACATCTGGAGCAAAAATTATGTAATATTAAGTGGACCATCCATTCTTGCTAACCGAAACAACTAAATTTTTGAAGCATTTTTTATACTCGAAACATTAAATTTAGCTTTATAATTCTGTATGAAAGTTGTAGATAATAAAACAACCTTTTAAGAGACAGTTGCATCACCTCAATCAGACATTTGGATCAGAAGTTATGTAATATTAAATGGAACGTCCATTCCCATTAACCGAAACAACTAATTTTTCGGAAGTATTTTTGATACTTTAAACATTAAATTCAGTTTTTGAGTCCTTCATGAAAGTTGTAGATCATGAAACAACCTTTTAATAAACACTTGAATCACCTTGATCGGATATCCGGAACGAAAATTATACAATTTTAAATAGACCACTCAGCAAAACCATTTATAAATATGTTATATTATTATATTATAATTTTAAATGCTAGAAAGTCAAAAATGCCCTTATAAGTTTGTGAGAATAACAAAAAAACCTAAATTGAAATGACCAAATAACCAAACTCAATATTAACCAAATTAATGATGTTTGATCTTTAGACCGGTTTACATGTAATTTCACTTCCTCCTCTTATGGTTCGTTATAATGAGTTACTTTACAAGTGAATGAGTGAGTAAACTTAAATGTGATTATGTGAATGAGTTTTTGTCTTTTTTCACATGATTGATTACTTAAATATCCTTCTAAATTTAACATTTTTGCTTGAAATGCATTGTCTTTATATGTCATTTTATCATAGGAGTGTAATTAGTGTTGTTTCCACCATTTTCCTTGGTTTTAGCTTTGGCTTTCGGTTCCCGGTAAAAAATTATTTGTCCGGGTCTTTTTGTTGGAGCATCCGACCCAAACACGTTGATTTGATTAATTTGTTTACCCATTTTTAGATTTTCTTCCTAAAATATAGTTTGGTTTTTGCAATTGCCTTTTGTTGGTTCATTTTTCTGCCGAAATTCGAGGAGCCTTTGCTCATGAATGCATTTGGAGTTATGGCTATCTGGGTGCACTGACTTTTTTAATCCAGTATTAATGAAAATGCAATTAATACAGTTTGTGCTTAAAAAACAATTCTCTTACAATTTTTTCGTTTTCTAAGAGGTTTCAAATCACTGAACTATTTCTCCTCCCTCCTTTTCTTCTTCCCGTCGTTTTTTGGTTTTTGTCTTTTTCCATTCCTTCTAATGTCCCTAGAGAAACAAATTAGGCAGAGCTTCTTCTATCTCAGTGACTTCCCTCGGTTCCTTCCTCTCGGTGGCTTCCCTTGGTTCCTTCCTCTCAGTGACTTCCCTCATCCCTCTCTTCGAAACGCCACATTAGTTTTAGGTTTTATCAATTTATTTTATTGACTTTAGGAGGTTCAGGGGATTTTGATTGCTTAGAATAATGGTTTAGGGTAACTGTCGTCCAGAGGGTGCGCTCTCTTTGATCACTCATTTTCTCTTTTCTCTAAAAACCACATTTTTTTTCCTTTTCAAGCTCTAGCCGAACGCAAAAGGCCTCAGAAGGGACATTAAAGGATTTTGGACTCAGAAATTGACTTGAAGGGGAAAAAGAAGTGGAATTTACGACAAAGACTATGTTGTATGGCCTTACTAATCGACTGGGTTTGTATACTGATGCAATCCATTATATACAGAGTTCAATTTACTTGTTTATCTTAATGTTGGAGTCGGGCTAGGCTTGTTTTGAGAGCCCATTAGCTTTATTTCTTTTCTATTTTGAATATTATGCCTTTCCAGCTAGGACCTAAAACAACTTTATTTCTTTTCTTTTATGGGCAAGTTTTGGGTTCTTGCAGTCTAAAACCCTCGTCTACTTCTCAATTTTTGCCTAAAATCCCTCGTCTACTTCTCAATTTCTGCCTAAAATCCCTTTTGATCTTATCATTTGGCATCAGAGCTCACCTTCTTGGCACCATGACTCACAAAGACACCACTAAACAAGGTAACAAATGCACTGGCAGAGCTTGATTCCATGATGGATTCTAAGTTTGATGACAAGATCTCTGCTAAGACTGAGGTAAAGAAGAGTTCAAAAGTGAAGTCCTTACTGATATGCAACATATGCTCGAGGTTGTCTTGGCAAAACGAGACCTTTCGGCCAAAGGGATGGTCGAGTCACCACTGTCAACCAACAACGACCCACCACTAGGGGTGTAAACGAGTCGAGTCGAGTCGAGTATCTGACTACTCGAGCTCGAGCTCGATAGAAAATTCGAAGCTCGATATTCGGCTCGAGCTCGATCAAGTATCAATTATGGGGATCGAGCTCGACTCGATACTCGTATCGAGCTACTCGAGCTCGATAATGGACAAAAAATTATGAGTTTTCCAAAACTCGGCTCAAAGCTCGATCGATAAGCTCGAATGGAGCTCGAAATTCTGTTCAAATTTTGTAAAATTAAAACTAAAAAAGAATAGAAAATATTCAATTATAACATTACAAACCGTACAACAATAAAATCCAATAAATTCCATATAAATAACTCCAAAGTACTCGATGAACCTATTCCCGGCTGATGTGGAGTTAAGGAAATATCCGGAGTACTCGATGACATATTATTTCCTACAAGAGCAAGAGTTTGAGCCGAAACCAAATTTAAGTAAGACTAAAAGATGAAATTCAAAACAGAATTAATAAGTAGCTAGAATATATCCAAATTAAGTGAAAATCTTCAAGAACATGATAAAGATAGCTAGCTACAGCCAGTATATATCACATCATCAATTTCAACAAGCTTCAACAAAATTTCCAAGTTTAAAGATAAAAAAAGACAGGTAACTTTCATCATGGAATCACTACAATTACATTTAATGATGTAATGATGTGTCATTCTTCTAGCCAGTCACATACTATTACATTTTCATGGCTGCTCAGCGTACTTATCAAATGCAGTTAAAATAGTTCCAACAATGTTTGCAGAGCCTCTGCTTGCAAGTATAATGTTGTATTTACCTTCCTAATAAAACAAAAGGAAATCCAACAGGGCATAAAAGGAGAGGAAATCAGGAAAATGTTATCTTCTTCTAAAGAATGGATAGACTTCCTTGATAACCCACTAAATTCCATTCTTACAAATTTAATACTACTATGATTAATATGAATGCATTTTGCAACAAAAAATATTGCAAAACTATTAAAGTTAGTCAACTAAGCAGGGGGCATATTCCTTATAAGTGAAAGAAGATAAAATGCGTCCAACTTAATCCAATAGCAAATGCTATGTGTCAAAATATGTATAAAGCTCCAGGTTAGTGCCAAAATGGAAAAAAAAGGGATTGAGAGATAGAGCTTTCTTGAAGTAGCATCTATGGTCTATGTATAATGCCTTTTATCCTAAGAGCTTTCCAATGCCTTTGGAAAATTAGGAAAGCTTACACTGGTGCTCATTCTACTACTAGTAGGCATAATATCTTATCATTTTCAAATTCAAAACTGTGATAGAGGGTTTCTACGCATCTACTTAATTGACTAAAGACAGCTTTTTAATGACTGATACAGGGGAGGAAGGAGAAGTTTACAGACTCTGACCATTTTTTTCAGTTTAATACCTGCTTTGGGAGAAAAGAAATACTTACCAGTTAGAAGAATTGCAATCTCTGCAGTTTTGGATGAGTCCCAACTCCCAAGCTCAGATGGAATTAAAGAAAAAAAAAACAGTATTAAGAGGAGTCGAGCTTCAGATATAAAGGGGGAAAATTAGGGATTTGGTATTACAAGGCCTTTATAAACTCGTCTATTCCGAGTTCTGACGGTAGGATTCCTCGAACTTCAAGGTTCCAGCTTGCTGCTGGAAATCAGAATGAAAGAGGGAGGCCGGAGGCGCCAGAGGTGGGCATGCGGGGGAGATGAGGTTTTCAGAAGTTGAGCTTGAGAAAGGGGGTGAGGTCGACAGAGGGGGCGCGATTTGTGACGATTTAGGAATTAGGTTTCAAACTTTGGTTTTAGTTTTAAAGAAGGGTAGATTAGTAATTCCAAATTAAATATAAAAAAACATATATAGCATAAATACTGGAGCTACTCGTCGAGCTACGAGTCAAGTTATGCAAAGCTCGAGCTCGGCTCGATTAGCTACTCGAGCTACTCGAGCTCGAGCTCGGCTCGACAATGCTCGAGTCGAATTCGAGTTTTCTTCGAATCGAGCTCGAGTAGCTTGCGAGTAGTGCTGTATCGATTACACCCCTACCCACCACCACAGAAAAACACCCCATCGCCTCAAGGTTGGCCTCCCTAAATTCCTCTATGGCCTTCGGGTCAGCAATCTGCCTCAGGGTCTCAAGGATGGACTCCCTCTACAAATTCCTTAGTCCTTTCTCGACACTACAAGGTCGACTTGCCAAAGTTCGATGGTGAAAACTTTCGAGGCTGGCTTCTAAAGCTACAGCAGTATTTTAAGGCGGAAATAGTCCTTGAAGAGGCTAAAATAGGAGTCACTATGTTGGGTTTGGAGGGTGATGCCTTGGAATGGAACCAATATTTGCTCAACACGAAAGGTGATTTGAAAAATATGGCTTGGTCAACCTATGTTGCAGCTATGTGAGAAAGGTTTGCCTCTGAAGCTTTTTTCGACCCCTTGGCAGAACTAGTGGCTCTCAAGCACTCAGGTACGATCACTGACTACTATAGATAGTTCATTAGTCTTTTTAATTTATTGGGGATGACTGATCCACAAGGATTAAGCATGTTTACTAGGAACTTGAGAGAATAAGTTGCTAGAGAGTTGAAATTGCATAGGCTTCAAACTCTGAACCAATGATACCAGTATCCTAAGATATTGGAAACCAACTTGAATCTTGCCCTTAAGAGACCATTTATTCAATCCACTTTTACATCTACCACATCGACCATGACTTCCCCTGCCTCATTCACCACAAAGGCTTCACCTTTATCATCCACACTACCCACTCCAAAACCAAATACACCGGCTACAAACACCACAAAACTAAGTACTCAAAAATAACCCACTTCTCAACCAGCACAAAAGAAACCAACCCCTGCTGAAATGGAGGAGAGAAGAAATAAAGGGCTATGCCATTGGTGTCATGCTAAATATTCCTTAGGACACAAATGCATTAAATCTCAATTGTTTCAATTGGCAGCTGATTACTTAGGGGTTGAGGTGGCCGAGAATGAGGAATTTTCGGACTGCCAAGATACTTTAGAGTTAATGCAAACTGAGCCTGAATTTGATGAACAGGTCGTAGTGTCTATCCATGCTATTTACGGTACCACAGGGTTCCAAACAATGAGAATATGCTGCAAAATGAATAATCACACAGTAATTGCATTGGTAGACTCGGGCAGCACTCACAATTCCATTAAAACTGCAACAACTAAGTTTTTGGGGTTGCCAATTGCTCGGGGTGGAAAAATGGAGGTGACAGTAGCTAATAGTGTGTCTTTGAATGCTTTAGGCAAGTGTAATGCACTACAATGAGAGTCTCAAGGGTTAGCCTTTTCATCAGATTTTATGGTAATTCCAGTGAAGGGGTGTGATATTGTTCTCGGGATCCAATAGCTTGTCACTTTAGGGCCAATACTGTGGGATTTTGTGGCATTAAAAATGCAATTCCGGGTGCAACGGCAATGGAGAGAGCTAAGGGGTATACCACCAGGCCGTGTGCAAGTATCTCAAGCTAAATATATAACTAAAATGCTGCATAATTTGTGTGTTAGCTTAGCTCCTCAACCTTATTCCATAATGTTGATCGATGGCAATCAAACTCAGCTCAGGCTAACTACTACTTCAAACACTACACCAGTGGAATTGGAAACATTGTTCCAGCAATTCAACATCATATTTGAGGTGCCAAAGGGGCTCCCACCTGTCAGAATCCATGACCATAAAATCTCGTTCAAAGATGAAAACCAAACTGTGAAGATACGGCCATACAGACATCCTACAATCCAAAAGGATGAAATTGAGAAAATGACCACAGAGTTGTTGGAAACAGGGGTCACTAGGTCTAGTAATAGTTCTTTTGCCAAACCAATAGTCATGGTCAAGAAGAAAGATGGGTCTTGGCGTATGTGTGTGGATTTTAGGGAACTAAATCAGCTCACCATTAAGGACAAGTTCCCTATTCCCCTAGTGGAAGAGTTGCTCGATGAATTCACTAGCAATGTTTTTAAACCCGACCCGGCCCGACCCTTAACCCGTTGGGCTCCCCGAGTCACGGGTCAATCGGGTCAACCGGGCCAACCGGTTGAACCAGGCGGGTCATAAATGATGACGTCAGCATATCATAAATATAATTTTATAAATATAGGTATATACAAAAAAGAAATTCAGGAGAAAATTATAAGAGTATCATAAATCCCATTAATCCTTTCTAAGTATCTAACCAAAAATATAACCCATCAAAGCCAAAAAAAAATCCATCAGAGAGCATATAATGCTCAACATTGTAGCAAATATGATGCATAATCCATCTCCCACATACAAAAGCAAATAGCCAAATAACAAATACATAATCCGAAACTTAAAATTAAACATAACCAAGGTAGCCAAATAACTCAAATACAATTAGCCAAATAACTCAAAGACTATCATTGATCATTCAACCCTCCAAATCACCAAATGATGAAAAATCAAGCCCTTTAGGTAGCTCTATATCATCAATTCCCTCATCATCAACACCATCAGATTCATGATCACCATCTAGTAAAACAACAAACAAAGAATTATCAATAACTTCACTACAAATTCAATATTTTTCATACTTCAACAAAATTGCTCTAGTGGTTTTGCATTTGATTACTAACCTCCAAATCCAGCAAAATTGACTTGGTGCTGGCTATGTTGAGTTTGTTGTGTTTGTTGCTCTTGCATTTCTTCCACACTAATGCATTTCTTCTAACTCGTCATAGTCAAGTTCCCTTTGTCCTT
>AWUE01000741.1:0-12676 GCA_001974825.2 Corchorus olitorius | reverse complement strand
GCACATAAACATTTGGTCACTAATTGGGATCTAAGATATTGGTCCCTTGCATATGCATCTGATATTTCCAAATGTGATGTAATAGATAATAACATGTGTGAGTGCTTTAGTGGGGTAATTTTAGAAGCTAGACATAAGCCTATCATTTCTATGTTGGAAGATATTAGGCTTTATGTGATGATGAGGATTGTCAGAAACAAAAAAAGCTGCAGATAAGTGGAAAGCTAATTGTGGTCCTAGAATCATTGCTAAGATAGAGAAAAATAGGACTAGATCTGGAAAATGGGAAGTGGAATGGAATGGAACTTATGAGCATGAAGTTTATATTACTAATGTAGAATCGGGAACTAGGCATTCATATGCAGTAAACCTTAGGAACAGAACATGTTCTTGCAGGGGTTATAATGTTAGTGGCATCCCATGCCACCATGCTATAGTTGTCATTATTTATGATGGCAATGATCCTCTTGACTATGTTGACCCTTGCTATAGCAAAGAGCTTTATTTGAAGGCCTATGAACATTTATTAAAAGCTATCAAGGGACACGAGTTCTGGCCTAATGAAGGTGAGGAAGTTATGCCTCCAGCAGTTAAGATTGCCAGGGGAAGGAGACAAACAAAAAGGAGAAGAGAGGAAATGGAAGGTCCTAAGGGGAATGGAATGCCTAAGATTGGGAGGAAAATGAAGTGTGGCATTTGCAGAAAACCTGGGCACAACAGATCCAAATGTCCATCAAACCACTTGCAGGTAAAAACACACTAATTTTTACTTTGACATTGACATCCCTAAATTGGATTTGTAATAGACTTTAATTGCAGATGGGAGCTGCTTCCAATGCTCCACCAAGACAGGTAAGTTCAAGTCAACCAAACCCAGAAACTGCTAAGAGGCAAGGGAAAAAGCCTATGCAACATGGTGTTCGAATGCATTACACCGTTGTGAATGTAAGTTTCAGAATAATTAGTGTTGACTGGTATGCCTTTTAGAACATGGTTAATTAAAGCTTAATATTTATGCATTGTTTAATATATCAGCCTGGTAAGGAGAGTCAACTTACAATTGGAATACCTGTTGATGGGTCACCACAAAACATGACCACTGTCAGGAAACTTAAGGTGAGAACTTCAACCTAAAACCGTTTTGCTTCTGTTTCCCTAATTTTTGTTCTTAATTAACCCATTATTTGATTGATTTCTACTAGAAGGAAGCAAGAATGAGGGCTATCCATGCAAGGGAAGCTGCTACAAATGAAGCCCCTACTCAAGAGAGTAGGCAAACATGTTGATGCAGCAAAAAAGAAGAATACATTTTGTCATGATGCTTTAGGTTAATAGGAATGGTTTAGGGTGTTTAATATTTGGTTCAATGTAACCAAACCAATGATATTTTCTATATTTTTGTGTAGTTCAGAATATCTGCTTGATGGGTACCAATATGGTACATTACAAACAATAGAAGTTTTTGGCCAGATCAAACAATAGAAGTTGGGTTCATTGTATTTTGTGGTCCTTTGATGGGAAGGATAATTGTCAAGATGCTAGGATTATGGTACCGAATTGTGTAGCCGTTTGACTATATTATCAATCTTATATTTCACCAGAATCTAGTCTCTTTCCATTAAATATTGAAGAACAAATGAGAGAAAAAAAGAGAGAGAAAGGAAAACAGGAATTTCAAAAACAGAGAAGTGAAGAATGTCGATTAATGTGGAAGAGAAAAAACCCTAAGGCTTAGATATAAAATGTGGTTGGCCCCATTTTTTAAAATTTTGAATTATAAAAAACATGGTTTTTTTTATTCGGATATTATGACGTGGCGTCATCCACGTCAGCGCTTCTGACGTCGTCAAGTGCCACATAAGCCAAATTGACGGACTCCTAGACGGCATATAACGACAGGGATCCAATTGCTCATAACCCTTCACTTCAGGGACTTAATTGCTCACATTTTGGCTTGAGGGACCAATTTGCACATTTTCTGTGACTTCAGGGACCAATTGGGTATATTTACCAACCTGGAGTCGTCTGCAAATTGAATAAGGTCATCTACGGCTTAAAAACAATTATTGTAGATGGTAATTGGTTTCAAGGACCATGGGCTCTTTCCCATAATTAAGTAAGTACACCTTTTTGCCTAGCTGGGCAATCAAGTTTGGCTATATCCAAAAAAAAATCCAAATTAATTCTAAACTTTTAAAAATAAATAATTTAAGTTTAAACCTTGAGGGATGTAATAAATTGAGGTTAATTTAGATGAAAAACGAGCCAAAATTGTTTAATACACCGTACTATGATAGAAATAAGCATCCTTATAGGAATATAGTTATCACTTATCAATATCATATGATACACCATGCTTTTCGTAGTTATGAAAATTGATATAAACTGGTATTTTTTTAGGAAATATATATAAATTGGCATATATATAGTAACATTATTAGTTTTGTGGCCTCTCGGGAGAAGGCCGAATTAGCCCACAAACCCATGTTTTCTCTGTTGGGCTAAAAGACTAAATTTGTAAGCTTCTTTCGTGAGTCCAAATAGAAACGCTTGTTTTTTTTTTTTTCTTTTTTTTTTTTTTTGAGGTAACACTATAGCTTTTTTTCGGTTTGTTTTTCCTCTTCGAGTCCACTATTTCAAGTCAAGTATATGATTGTTGTTGGCCAATGGCCATGGTTTTTTGTTTTTTCATTTTTGCTTTGTTTTAGTTTTATCATTAAATTGATCATATTATTACTCTCTCCATCTCAATTTATCTTACAAATATAGTAAAATTTTCATTTTAAAATACTATAAAAATCCTCTCCCCTATTTTTTACCCACCGTGCCCCATTAACCAAATTATACCACGTGTAACAAGCCGTTATTTACTTGCTGCGCCTGCGTCCCCCCCAGACAACAGTCACCAGCAAGTAGCATTTTCTTGAGCTATATATATATATATATAGAGCTCCGCCCTTTCCATTCTTTCCGTACTCCTTTTATTTTCTTCCCCTCTCTTTCAAATCAAAGTTTCCTAATCCAAACAGCCCTCTTCCTTCCATTTTTCTCTTCTAAAGTCTGCTTCTCTTACTTGATTTCTTCTTTATTTTGGTTTAACTCGTAGCATAATCTTGGTTGATCATTTTCTTTTAAGAAGAAAAGGAAAAGAAGATTTTGCCTAAATGTGGAATTTCTCGACGGGGGAAGGGAGTCCGAATCCGAATCCGAATCCAAACAAGTCGTTCGAGGTTAGGATCGATTTCTGTTTTTAGAGTTAGTCTTTTATTCGTTAATTTTTCTTTTACTACGATTACAAATTTTACTCGTTGTTTGATCAGTAATCAATGCATACATTGTTTTATTTGATTTTGAATCACTGTTATATTAGGTTTGGCCACGTCCAAATGACTCTGTTTCAAGCCTCAGTTTCAGTCCTAAGGCTAATTTTCTCGTCGCAACTTCTTGGGACAACCAGGTGTATATATCTGTTGGTTAATTGTTACGTATAACGTCCACGTCACAACATGCTATTTCTACTTTAAGTCTGCTTGGTTACTGAGAAAATGTCGGAAAAAGAGGTGAACGTAGAAATTTGTTAGGTTTGTGTTTGACATTGTTAGTTACTAGTACTAATTTTGTTATCTGGAGAACTCGAGAAGAGATAATTAATTGCGTAGAGTGTTCAAAATGAAAAACAAAGTTTGTTTAGATTTCCGTACATTAAGTAGAGTTTTCATGGCATCCAAACTAAAAGGTTTTTGAACTAATTTGCTCCTGAATATATTAGAGTTACACATTTAGATTTCAGTCTGTGAGCACGTATTGTGCTTATCCTGTTATCCAAATGATATATACATGCATATATCTTTTTCTGAAATATTAGGTGAGATGTTGGGAGATAGCGCGAAATGGATCGGACGTTGGCTGCATGCCTAAGGCCTTCATAACTCATGACCAGCCGGTATTAATTATTTTGGTTTAATTTGTTTATATTCTCAATAGAATAGCCAAGATGGCTAGAGGACATTTGATGACCTTCACTTGATGTAGCACACTTTTTTTTTTAATAATTTTCCCACTTTTAGGTCCCTAATCGTCTATATGAATTAGACATCATGTTAAGCATTTTTCTTTTGTTTTCAATTTTGTTCTTTTGTATTTTCTATATAACAGGTTTTATGCTCAACTTGGAAAGATGATGGAATGACTGTATTTTCTGGTGGATGTGACAATCTAGTGAAAATGTGGCCTTTGATGTCTGGTGGGCAACCTATGACTGTGGCCATGCATGATGCACCGATCAAAGAGGTGGCTTGGATCCCTGAGATGAATCTGCTAGTTACTGGAAGCTGGGACAAGACATTGAAGTCAGTCCAATCTTCCCTATCTATAAGACTTAATTGTTTAGATACTGCTTAAAGATTTCCAGTTGTTGATTAATAAATGATTATTTTCTCTTGAATTCTGTTATCACTTTTAGTGGCCCTTCTTTTATGCTGATATATTGGTATTCACGAATTGCACTCTAAAAATTCATTATCTATAAAATTAATTGCTAATTTCGTGTGCATGTTTTACCTGATATATATACACTTCCCACAAACTTAGGTATTGGGATACAAGGCAGTCGAATCCAGTACACATTCAACAACTCCCTGACCGATGCTATGCACTTACAGTGAAACATCCTCTCATGGTTGTTGGAACTGCAAGTCAGAATCTGACTGTCTTCAACTTACAGAATCCACAGGTAAGCTTTTGTTATTTATGAAGTTTTACATATTTCAGTTTACTCTTTGCTGTCAATACAACCATTGTATGTTGTAGCATAGTTAGTTGCAGTGGTTATTTCTTGCTTATCACTCTCTTGCACTGGAAATAAAGAAAGATAATGCCATGAACTTAAGGGGTGGCAATAGATAGCCGTATTATCTGCAGATTAACCAAAGTTAGCATTTGTGTCAGCAGCCAGCCTTCACAATCACATCTCTGTTGATACTTATTGTCCATGCTACAGAAAGCTTGGTTCTTCATAACATCTAGTATCTTTTGGTTTGTTATAGACATACAAATTATCATCGTGTTTCCTATGATTTGTATGTATATTTTTTATATAATGATAACATCAAGAACTCTTGGTTCGTCCTTTTATGCTTTCTATTTTTCCTTAGCCCTTATATTTTGATTCTAAGGCCATTTTTTTTCCTCTCAAATACAGACTGAGTACAAGAGGATTGTTTCACCTTTGAAATATCCTACAAGGTGTATTGCTGCCTTCCCAGATCTGCAAGGCTTCCTGGTAAGTATTAAAACTTATTGATTATATTGGTATCCTTTTGGTTTGGTGCCTTTGATTTCAACATTTGGTCCTGTTCTTTTTATTTACTTGTGCAGCCTAATTTCAGTAAAAGTCTTGCCTGAAAATAATTCTAAGCATATATGATAAAATTGGATGATTTGGTGGACGGATACCCCCTTTTTTACTTATTTGGCCTATCTCATTGTTAACTAATCTCAAATCTAATTCTGTTCTTATGGGATATCAGGGATTTCCTTTATTTTTTTCATATATGTTTGTACTGCATGCCAACTTTATTTATATTATGGATTGGTGAGGGGGCTCTCTTTGAAGTTTTGGGATGCCATGATCCTTCATGAGATTTTGATCTTTTATCAAATATCAATGATGCGCAATTTGAGATGAACAGAACAATTTGACATTACATCAACACCTCCGGAGGGATTGTTCTCATTCTTTTGGTCCTCTTTAAAATTACATAGAACAATGTTACTATCAAACTATGTAAGGTTGTTGGGGATATATCTTCCTTATGCTTTCTGAGGCATTTGGGTACTTTTGGTGAACTAATTTTAGCAAGTCTTTTGCCTCATTGCACACTGGAGTGATATTTTCTTCACTTTGGGTTCTGTTTATATATATTGTTTCTATCAGTTAACAGCTTCATTATTCCTAATTCTGTAAGATCAGTATCATACCTATTTTTAATTTTCAGGCGTATTTTACATCTTATGATTCACTATAAATTTTGTTATGTAAATTATGAGGTTGTGTTATATCTTAGTGGGTTTGTTGCCAGCTAAAATTTGTCTCATTCTTTGCATGTTTACCAAATATTGTATGTACAACAAAGAGTCCAAACTGAAAATTTATATCTGTTTTCTTGTTTTCCTTAGGTTGGATCAATAGGAGGACGGGTTGGTGTGCATCATTTGGATGATCAACAACAAAGCAAGAATTTTACTTTTAGGTGCCACAGAGATAATAATGATATGTACTCAGTCAACTCGATAAATTTCCACCCTGTAAATTTCTCCACTGTTATTTCCATAATATTCTAGAAAGTTTCATTATGTAGCAATATCTATAAATTCTTGGGGTTTTCCCCCTATTTTGATGTGTAGGCAACTAAAGTTATTGTTGCTTTTCTTACTCTTTATATTGCCTAGCTAACTGGTACACTAAAGTGATCATATGTTGTTATATCTCAAGATCTTATTTACGTGTCCCTTTGTTCAGGTGCACCACACTTTTGCAACTGCTGGTTCTGATGGAGTTTTCAACTTCTGGGACAAGGATAGTAAACAGAGACTAAAGGTGCATCATAAATTTGATTTGGTTTTCTTTTATCATATTAAGATTAAAATTTTGTTACTTTGGAAATTTTGACCCATTTCTGTTCAAGTGGCAAATTAATCATTAGCTAGTTTTGCGGCTAGAGTCTTCACATTTTCTCATTTATAAACTTGTGGTAATGCATGTAAAAGATCAATCTTTAGGGGCTCATTACGTGCCACTATATTATTATTTCTGTGCCACTATAGGATGCATGTAGCAGTTTCTTCTCATTGAGAAATGTTGTAATCTATATTACATGCTCGTATGCACTCCCATGTAAACTGTATGGGGAGGTGATTTTTGGGGTCTATCAGTATGTGTTTTTGGGTTGGTCATTGATAGATCTAAATAACCAAAATGGAATTTTGGCTGAGAGGTTTTACAGTCAATACTTTGTTCCTTTTTTAACACATAGAGTTGGCAATTTATTATCTAATTTTATATAATGTGATAAAATCGCAGGCCATGTCCAGGTGTAGTCAGCCTATTCCCTGCAGCACCTTCAACAATGATGGTTCCATATTTGCGTACTCGGTAAGTTTCATCCTTAGTTTTCTTTTTTGGCCAGCATCCTTAGTTGGTTTGGTGTGCCCAACTATGATGCATTCTGTTAAATGTAAATACAGATTTCTATTGGGTTTCAAGAATGACACCTATGCTGCTATTTGTGTTATCAAGGAAAGCTTTTATGTTTGGTTTAATCAATGCTTGGCATAGCAGATTCTTGGTTCTTGTTTCTTGTGCTATCTGTTTGAATCGTGAACGCCAGTTGGGCTTCAGAATACCTTTACTTCTAATATTTGTAGCCCTAATGGTAAATTCTTGCAACTTGTTTTGACAGGTGTGCTATGACTGGAGTAAGGGTGCAGAGAATCATAATCCTGCAATGGCAAAGACACACATTTTCCTTCATCTGCCACAGGTGTACTTTTACTTGGTCTCTCCTGTAAATGCAATTAATGCTTTTCTTCAGTAGTAACGCCACCGTGTTTATTCTTCCTATTTGATCTATTTCTTATATGCTGTTGTGGTATGCAGGATAATGAGGTTAAAAAAAAGGCACGGTAGAAGGTGAATCTGGAAAACAAAACACACATTCAAAGTTCTTTTGCCTGTATAAAAAAATTAGTGACTGTCATTCACACAAGTAGAGGTACAAAATTAGAACAAAACTTGGTAGACAGCACATAGAGCATAGATAAGAAAAGAAAAGAAAAATGGTTTCCATGTTGGTCTTTGAATCAAATATGTGATCTTCGTGAGCTAGGGTGTTATTAGCAATGACCGGTAGATCCATGCAGATAAGGTTGTTACATACTTTATATATCTTCCCTTTGTATTTTACTGGCAGTCAACTGGATGCCTATCTTTTTTTGGATGTTGAATATTGAAAGGATCATATGAAAATCTCCTCGAGTACTTGGGAGGTCCAAAAATCAAATTTAACCATGAGTCTGTATTTTCTCGAGGGAATAATTGCTAAAAGGAGGGTCTCTCACCCAAAATGAGGATTTCCCCTACTTTTAAAGAAGTTGGTTTGAGGATATTGATATTATTATTGATATATAGTTCGTGTATATCTGAGGTAATAGTTATTGAGGAATACCGAAGTAAGAACTCGATCTGATGTGGAGCTGCCTTGAAATTTTGGTGGCCGTCGTCGTAGGCGCCTACTTTCCACCGGAGAATCTTGTTAGGAACCGTTTAACTAAAAATGTAGAGATATGAGGTTTCAAATTTCACTTTGAGCCGAATCAGCTTTGTGAAGGTACTTTTACTGAAGAAATTATAAACAAACAATAGTAATGAGTAATGACTGAAGAAAGATGCTGGTATTAGGATTGGATCACTAATTTTAGTGGCAATCCCCACAATCCTCGAAGCACTATTATAGTACCCTCTATCCTCTTAATCGATATTAATTCTTCTCATCTTCGAAGGAGAAATGTAGTCAGGAAAAATGATAAAAAGAGAAATAGAAGTTCTGTAAAATGTTTTTTGTGGTAATTGATTTACGTAATTATTTGTGTAACAGACTTCACTAAGGTTTCAGTACAAATGAAAATAACATGGGTGCTTCTTCTTCCGCCCTTCTTTCTGTTTTTCTTTTTCTTTCTTTCTTCTAGCACCTAATGTTTTGGCAAATCCTATAAAAATTACAGCGGCAGCATACAAACAACCATACAAGATGTAAACTATAACTTACACAACAGGATAAATGGGGGCCAAAAAATGAAAAAGAGGAGTGAGAAAACGATACAAGAAAAGAGAAGGAAACAAAAGAGAGAAAGAGAGAGAAGAAAATATATGCACAAATGGGAACAAAGAAGACTCTAAAATACAAAACCAGCTGCCTGAAGACTTCCTTCTTCTAGTAGGCAGAAGTTGTCATCTAGGACCAGACAATTCATCTGGAGGGATATGAGAAGTGGAGTCTGCAACAATCCAATTAGCATTCGGGTGGTGGGTTTGGTTAAACTCTTGCCGGAACATTTCCTCTTTTTGCCATTCTTCCCATCTTTCGGCTAACCCGTCTCCTTCCAGCATCCTCACCACTTCAGACATCTTAGGCCGTTCCATTGGGGAGCCTTGAGTGCACAAAAGAGCCACTTGGATTAACTGTTCCACTTCATCTTCTATGTAATTACCCTGAAGATCCGAATCCACCAATATTTCCAACTTCCTTTCTTTCAGAAGCCCTTTTACCTGAAATTTTAGCATTGTTATCAAGTTGGAGTTAAAATCAAACATCGACCAGTTGCACTGCACTGCTGCTAAACTTACTTGAATTTCATATGATTGCAGTTGACGGAAATAAAAAATCTTATAGTGGCTTAAAAAATTTAAATTTATGCAGCACAGATGAATGCCAAGACTGGTAATGTAATAATTACATAGGATTCCCCAAAAAGGCTAAAAATCCAATTAAGGACCAAACCTTTGCAGGTTTTCTCAATTTAGGCCTAATCCTTTTAATCGAAACATTTTTGGCCTAAAACCTAAGCGGAGCAAGCAAATTAAGCCTAAATGGGATGGAAAATGACGTTTGAACTACACGCTAAGCATTTTACAGAGTTAAAATTACATGTCAACATACCCATCAACTACAAGATCCTTTGAATTTCCTTTACCCACCAAATACAATACACAAATTGCTCTCTTGGGTTTAAACCGATAGATGTGCCCTCTTAATCGGTGCAATGATGTATGCACCAAACCCTCCACCACTCCCACCATGATCATGGTGGAAGCTCACTGGCCATTTGTAGTTTTGTACATCAATGAGGGGCTTAACTCTCCTCTATTTTTTAATTAAAGCAAAATTTTGGTATTTTGCAATAAGAAAGATTAGGCCTAAAGGATTTAGGCCTTATTTGGTCACCCCGCATAAGTTTAGGTCCAAAATGTCGCAATTAGAAGGATTAGGCCTAAATTGATAAAACCTGCAAAGGTTTGAGGCCTTTATTGCCATCTCAGGCACGCTTCATGATGTTACCAAAATTAATGAACAGAAAGTATCTAGGAACCCACCTACGTTGATTCATAACCATTACCAAAACAAAAGGAAAGGAAAAGATAAGACAGAAATTCCAACACTAGAAAAGAATGGAAAAAGGCCAACTTTGAAATGCATCACCACTGTAACATGCATAAATAGGGAGATAGTACGTACCCAATCAAGCAACATGACATCATCATCATTGGCAAGCCGAGCAAGATCGAAAGCCCTCTGTCCTGTAATAAGTTCAAGAAGCATAACACCATATCCAAAAACATCAGTTTTCTCTGATGACTTTCCAGTTGAAAGGTACTCGGGGGCTATATGACCAATTGTGCCACGGACAGCAGTTGTGACATGAGTATCTTTGTAGTCCATCAGTTTGGCTAGCCCAAAGTCTCCAACAACTGCTTCAAATTCCTCATCCAACAATATATTTGCAGCCTTCACATCACGGTGTATAATCTTAGGGTCACAATGATCATGCAGATATGCAAGACCCCTTGCAGATCCCAATGCAATCCGTTTCCTAATAGGCCAATCAAGTGGTGCTTGATTTTCTGAACGCTCTGGAGAATGTAGCAATCAGATGATTAGATGGTCCATCATAACGGAATGAGCTCACAAGGCATTTGGATGGCATGACTTTCTCAAAATTCTACTTGGATCTAAAGAGGAACCACTTTGACCAAGCAGATGCATTTATAAGAAATGTCTTAAAATGATAGAGCAGATATTGATGATTGAAGCTCAAAACAAGCTTCAATAATTGATATCACACATAAAATGGTAACCAGAAGAAAAATCCGTAAAACAGATAACAGACATAATCCAGACAGGAAATATATTACTGAGAAATAACAAAGGAGACAGCAGCCAGTACCTCTTAAACAGGATGCAACACTACCATTAGACATATAGGGATAGACTAGCAGCCGTTCTGTAGGGGTCATGCAAAAACCACGGAGACGTAGTAGATTCCGATGCACAGCCATACTGATCATTTCTACCTCTGTTTGGAATTGCAGCTCTCCACCTTGAGTACGCTCCTCTTTCAGTCTTTTTACTGCTACTAAAGTACCATCAGCTAACCGACCTTTATAAACTTTACCAAAACCACCTCTACCCAGGATATTTTTGTTGCTAAAATTATCTGTTGCGACTTGTAACTCTCGCAAAGAAAACCTTTTAAGTTGACCCAAATGAACTTCTGGGTCCTCCTCAGCTGTAAAGAAATTTAGAAAAGGTAAATACATGCACATCACAATGGCATAATATCGATTAAGACTATATCTAAAAACTAACTAACCCGGTACATCAAAGAAATGATCTTGAGGTCTCCTTCTTCGCCACCAAGCAAGTACAATTGCAGGAGCAGCAAACAGCAGGGCAGCACCCGCAGCAACTCCTCCAGCAATAGCCCCAGTGGCACTATTACCTGCTAGTATGAAGTTAGATAGACATACAATTAGTACATTTGTATCACAAATATTCAAAATTTAACATTCTCAGGTTGTACCAACACAAATGCAGCAGACAATATTTCGACAAAAAGAACTTGGGGCTGGGGGATTGAAGGTGCAGACAATATTCATGCTCACTAGGGAATCTAAAGCCATTCCTAGGTGCCATCATCATCACATTTTAGATCAAAACAAAATAGGAACTTTTTAAATAACAAACCCAGATACAAAAATGTGCAGGATCAAAATTATAAAGCTACATTGATTCTTTGTGTTACAAAATTTGTGGTGACAGCCAAACGATTATTAATGCAGAGAAATATTCCAAGGAATATCACATGATAAAGAATTACTTTTTGAGAAACAATAAGAGGCCCCAAAGTCAGGATTTATGTAGAGTTATTAGAAGTGATGATAATAATAAAACAAAAAACAAACCTGATGGAGTAGGAGTATTAGGTTGAATGGGAGGTGGTGGAGCAGGTGGAGGATTATTGAGTCGATTATTAGCAAAACTGTGAAAAAGAGAATTAGTGCACCAATTTAAGAGACAGGCCTCAGAGTATAAGAAATGGAGCAAAGGAGGGTGAGGTCAGAAGTTAGAGGGTGAGAGACTAGGAAAAAAATGAGATAGCAAAAGAGAAAAACCTGATAGGGGTGAAGAGTGAAAAGGAACCATTAACTGGAATATCTCCCTCTAGCTTATTGTTTGAAAGATCACTGCATCAAATGATATAAAGTCAAACACCCTTAATATATCGTTGTTGAAGCAATGGTTAAATAGCATATGGGGAAAAATATTCTGACAGCAATACTCACAGAACTTGCAGTGCATTAACAGCAGTCAAGGAAAATGGAATTGTTCCTGTCAGGGAGTTGTTGTTGAGACGCCTATTCGACAGGAAGAAAGCATTAATTATATTGCGCATTAACAAGATGACAAGATAACTGATAAAAATCATGCTTAGTGGATAATGTGCACAAACATGATTAAAACAAAAGGCCAACTGCACAAGGAAAAACATTTCTACGTAGCCACATATTCACAATGTCATCACCTAGAAATCCACTCTACTAAACTACCCCACCCCCCCC
>AWUE01000692.1:0-13053 GCA_001974825.2 Corchorus olitorius | reverse complement strand
TAATTAGTTATTATTATTTTATATGATTATTTCGGCCCCAATTTTTTTTTTAAAAAGTAATTGAAAAACTAATTGAAAGTTTGATTTTTTTCCCTATTATTTTATATGATTATTTCGGCCCTATTTCTTTCGTTTTTTTTTTTTTGCTTTTTCAAAAAAACCTTTGTCCATGAGTTTTGATGTTATTTTACTTGAATGATTGAGGTTTGAAAGTTTGAAGGTTGAGAGAATTTGAGAGAATTGAAAAGTTTGAAGTTTGGAAGAAAATAAAGCAAAGGGCAAAATAGTCCAAGAGGGGCGGTGCCTAATAAAAAGGGGGGCGATATTTAGCAATCCAGTTAAAGAAACGTGGTTAATTACCTATTTTTTTCAATGTTTAAAGATCATTTTCACGATTTTTACAATTAGTCACATTAGTATATATTTTACCAACATTTAAGCTATTCACATGATTTAATTTCGACAGTATCAAAATTTTTTTGATATATTCTAACATATGTAAGCATTGAGATAGAAGTTATATCGTAACATTTAGTAAACACCACTTAAAAAATGGGAACACCAATTAAAAAATGGGCTTAAATGCTCTTATGCCTCTTTATCTTTCAAAAATGGACATTTTGCTCTATTTCCCTTTTTTTGGGATACTATGCCCTTTTACCTTTCGAATTCGGGACAATTTGCCCGAAAATTAAACAGAAGTTAACGGCACCGTCAATTGGTTAACGTGGCATTTTCACATCAGCCACATGTGGACTCCACAACATGGTAAAAATTAAAAAAAAAAGAAAAAAGAAAAAAAGGTATTAAAATTTTTTTTGAAAGGCAAATTTTATTAATAACAAGATGAGTGTGATTAAGAATCACTGTGTAAACATGAGCAATCACGAAACAACGTTACCCACAGAAGGACAACAAAAAAAAGATACACCTGAACAAAGAACGATGTACAAAAAACCACGATAACAACTAATACCAGAAGTTAATTCTAAATCGCTAAACCAATCCCAAGCACTCAACAATTAAATTGCATCAAAACAGTCACCACTAACCCTCT
This sequence comes from Corchorus olitorius, assembly GCA_001974825.2. Classification (NCBI taxonomy): domain Eukaryota; kingdom Viridiplantae; phylum Streptophyta; class Magnoliopsida; order Malvales; family Malvaceae; genus Corchorus; species Corchorus olitorius. The sequence continues at coordinate 11,996 of AWUE01000692.1, read as the reverse complement.
TCCTCCCTAACCATTAATTTATTTAAAATAATGCTATCATCACCATCAAAAGAAATGCCCAACACTTTCCCAACTTCCAAGGTTGCTTGGGCTTACCATCAAGATACGATTTCTGTTACGGAAATCACCATCTAAAAGAGAATCATTGATCGCTTCCCCTTTTTGTTGCTTTAATTTTTGTGACTTTGCCCTTTGTAATTTAAGTTTCTTATTTAATTTTTCACTACGTTTCTTATTTTTCTCCAGCAGATTACTAAACCAATCTTCCTTAATGTCCACTTCAATTTCCTCCAAATCTCTACTCTTCCTTCCACTACCCCTCATTCTTTGACTATGAGTCTGCTTATCATTGAGAAAATTACCCTCATTTGACCCATCCTTGTCGCCATCAAAACCCACTAACCTATCGACATCTTCATGCTCTTTTAAATTTCCATCACACTGAGTATTAGAAGTAGCTTCAATATTTGACACTGCAATAACATTTTCAAAATGTTGCCTATCATCTATGGGAAGCTCAGTATTAGAATTCGAAACAGCATCCTGATTAGGAGAATCAACTTCAAGATGTTGCCTATCATCATTATGATGCTCAAAATTTGAATTCGAATCGAAAACCTGATAAAGTGAATCAACTTCAAGATGTTGCAAATCATCATCAGAAAACTTAGTATTTGAATTCAAAACAGGAAACTGATAAGGTGAATCATCTTCAAGATTTTGCCTAACACCATCAGAAAACTCTTTATTTGAATTCGAATTAGCAACCTGAGAAGGAGAGTCACCACTAGTACAACAATTGGCAAATCCAATTATGCAGTTACCATGGCAGTTACTGAAGGAAAAAGATTCAATTGAGACTTTAATGGTGAAAACTTCACCAACAATAGAAACGTTGATCTCATTCGGAATGTGGAATTCATTTTTAATTAGCACAAGAACTCTGCCTATATTCAAATACTTCTTCTTAACAGTAACTTCATCCAAAGTAACCACCTCACCCCATAAACCACCAACAAAGAAGAAAAAATTGTTATTCCATGCATGAAGAGGAATTTCAGAAAGGTTCAACCAGAATAATTTTGACTGACAAACATCACTTGCCTTCCAAGGACTAACATTGACAAACCAATTTAGCAACCACTCATGATCTAAATCAAGGCCAACAATATCTCTTCCTTACTTTCAAAAGTAATAAGAACCATATCACCTCCCATAATGGTGACAGAAACTTTGGTGGAAAGGCCATCAGAAAGAAGCTGATCATCAATACCATTAATCGTATCTGGAAATCCGACAATACCAACTGCACTTCTCTGCAATCTATCAATACCACTTTGATCAAGATAATAGCTAAGAGAAATTGAATCTTTTGCACCTTTACCTTCAACTCGATCTTGTTTGTGAGAATTTACCTGCAACGCTTTATCTCCACCAATCCCCTGGATGTCTTGTGAGTTTGAAATTTCCTGTAATTTAATAGGTTCTTGATTCTTGTCCAAACCTTTAGGTTCAATATTCCCTCTTTCATCATGAACACGATTGTTGCTTTGGATAAGTGGATCTGAGCCACTTTGACCTCTAGCCTTGAAACATCTGATTTTGAAACTACCAATCCATATTTTATTGAGATAATATAAAATTCTTTCCACATCAAAATAGTTTAGGAATCTCACAAAACCAAATTTCTGCCCTTTTGAATTTCTTTTAGCAGGAATAAAAACATCAATAACCTCTCCATAACGATAAAAAACATCCAAAAAATGCCAAGTTTTCCATGGATCAGGGAAATTAGTGAAGTAAAAAGAGACGCCAATAGAATCAAACTCACCCGGGAAATGTTGTTGAGAACCAGATGAAGCACAACGCCAATAGGAATTTGAAGATCTCCAATGATTCATCTTCAATCATTTTAATCCAAGAATTTAGGCTTACTCATGAAAGCCGTAAGGGTAGAAAATAGTTACTTGATAAATAGATGAACGATCATCAAAAGTGGCGGCTGTGTGAGAGGCAGAGACAGAAGGGTTTGGGGGGCGGTGGCATAGCAATATTTGGGGGCAGCGGCATCCAATTCAATAATCAAAAAAGGGTTTAAATTTTTTTACCCTCTTGTGGGGCCCACATGTGGCTGACATGGAAACGTCACGTCATCAAACTGACGGAGCCATTTGGCTTTTATTAATTTGGGGCAAAATGTATTGAATTTGAAAGTTAAGGATGCAAAAGGTCCTAAAAGAAAGAAAAAGGGACAAAATGTCCATTTTTTAAAAGATAAAAGGGCAAAAGGGCATTTAAGCCCTTTAAAATGTTATAACGACGCTTGTTAAATGTTGTTTTAACAAGACACTATTACTTTTTGTTAAGTTGTTGTGACATTTATAATCATTGGTGTAAAGGTTTTTATCGTCACATATGATAAAAGGTCCACACACATCAGTATGTATGAGACCTAATAAATCACTAGCCCTTTAACCATGTTTGGTGAAAGTAGCTTTGATCATCTTACCCAATAAACAAGGTTCACATATCTCATATTGTTCAAAATCAAAAGAATCTAAAAATTCATCTTTACATAGTCTTGATGTGTTATCCAATTATATGGGCTAAGTGACAATGCCAGAGGTAAGTTGGATTAGAATCATTAAATTCAATCCTTTTAGCATTTATGTTAAAAATGAGCTGTTGGATTATAAATTAAGTATTTTGGGCTTGGGGTTAATTATTTTGGGCCATTTGGTGATAAGGCCTTTGAAATAATTAAGGGAAGTTAATTATGGTTAATCAAGTAAGTTAATGGTCGGTTATTTTCCACTTAAAATGAGAATTCATTAAATGATATTTACATGTCAATTTAATGAGGATAAGAGGTTACTTAACTAATAATTTGGACACTATAAATAAGAGAATTTCTTATGTCCAAAGGGTTGGCAAATTCATCAAAGACAAGACGTCAAAAAGCCTCATAGTTGATTAGCTGATTAGAAGTAACCTTAGAATTAGATTATCTTGCAATTAGGGGTAGTTTCCTTAACCTTCTCTATACATAAAATTGATGTCAAAGCAAGTTTCCAAGTAAACTTGCTAATCATATGGAGGAGGCAAGAAATCGCCAAGCAGCCTACTGTAAGGTCTTCATTCAACCTGTAAGAAAGTCATATAGTCTTAAGATAAAATGCTGAAATAAAAAAGAAAAAGTAAGAAGGAAAAAAATTACTTCACTTACATCCGCTTCAACAAGATTTCTGAATTTGGCTATAATCATCCCAGTCATGTGGCGAGCCCTAACCTTTTTGGCACCATCAAATAGATTTTTGTGCCATTCCTTCAACAAAAGAAATTGTCTGAGACGATCTAGCTTATCCTGGTCGATTTCCTCAGGATTTGGTTCAATATAAGGATAGCGTATAAGAGTTGTTGTCCACATGACATACTACAATATAAACACCTATAAGAAGAAAGAAAAGTTAATCCACACGAATAAAAAAAAACTACTAAATAAATGAAACTACAAACAGAACTTGTATACTTACCGTTAAAAAATGAATTTTCCAGAGAGCACAATGCCATCTCTTTTGTAGTTTTCCGAAGAACAGTGCAGCTTACCGGCATGGCTGCACCGTATGCATATCCTTTAATTTCACAAATATCTCTTAAAAATACCAGATGGTTTGCAGACACTGAATTGCAGCAATTTGGGAGCACAACAGAGCCTATCAATGTAGCACTATTGTCCTCACATAGTGCTATGAAACCTGCCCTTCATAAACTGCAATATGTTGCAATATCTCTATGTAGTCCCAAAGTTTCTTCAGAAGAATTGTTGCTCCTTTGCCAAGGCATTGCAATGTGCCATTCAAAACAAGACACTCTGTGCACAAGTCGCACACATTTAATTCATTCAGATTTACAATAATCAGATTTCCATCAATCGGAAGACCGACAATCCTCAAGTCATCACCTAGACCCATGGCAATCTTGATGGAGTTTCCCATTGCAAATAGGAAGCACCTTTCTTTATAACTACTTTTTTTGCGCCGCAATAGTTAAAAGTCGACTTATGTGCTTCGAAGGACGTGTGAGCTGCAATATGTTTTCAAAGCCCGTGTTGCTTACAACTTAGATTGCATTTGCATTGTCCTTAAGTTTTATAAGATTCTCTTCATGGTCCGAATAAGTACATGTTTTTTGCAAAAAAAAAAAAAATTTATCTTATTCAATATAAGTTTTATCTAAACCAAACACCGGTGCAACGTTTAACATTTTTACATACCCCATTTTACAAGCCATTGAGCAAATTACAGTTGCAACGTCTACCTGCCCAGAGCTGCAAAATGCTTAATATTTAAGACAAACACTGGTGTTATTATAAGGCATGAAAGACAAAAAAAAAAGAGTGAACTGTATGAACTCATTACTTACCTCATTTGATATCTCTCTTTTCTTCATTTCTTGTATGGCCATGGACTATATGTGTCATATCTATATCAGATGTGATACGCGATCGGGCAGGCTGTGCTTCATGAATCCTGGGCTGTTCTTATGTTCGACGACGAGGTCTGTGCACATAATATTGTTGAAAATTCTGACTAGACACATGAATCCTATGCAAAACCTGTTGCAACTGCTCCCGATGCTTCTCCTGTTCCTGCTCCTGCTGCGAGTCTTCTAACTATTGTTCTATTTCAGGAGCTGCTTCATCATCATTCTCTTCTACAACCACTTTTACAGCCATGGACATTCCAAAATTTCGGAATACAAAGGAGGCAAATAGGGAGAAAGGTAAAAAAAATACAAGTTTAGGATTACTTGTATTTGTATACAAATATTCCCGTTGATGATCTAAGGCTCGCACAAACTTGCTATTTTTATGGGGTTGGTCTGACCACGATCCCCTCAAATGTTTATGTTTATCACCTTCATCATGTTTTAAGTGAAATTTGACAAGATTAAGTTTCTGAATCTAAATCCTTCTAGAATCATCTAGACGATGACCGCTGGACACACTAGGATCATGGAGAATTACCTTCTCCATACATAAAATTGATGTCAAAGCAAGTTCCAAGTGAACATGCTGATCATATGGAAGAGGCAAGAAATCTCCAAGCAGCCTACAGTACGGTTTCCATTCAACCCGTAAGAAAGTCATATAGTCTTAGGATATATGTTGAAATAAAAAAGGAAAAGTAAGGAGGAAAAAAATTACTTCATTTACATCCGCTTCCACAAGATTTTTGGATTCGGCTATAATCATCCCAGTCGTGGGGCGAGCTCTAACCTATTTGGCACAATCAAATAGATTATTGTGCCATTCCTTCAACAAAGGAAATTGCCTGAGACGATCTAGCTTATCTGGTTGATTTCTTCAAGATTTGGTTCAATATAAGGATGGCGTATAAGAGTTGCCGTCCACCGGACATACATTTTTATAAACGCCTACAAGAAAGAAAAAAATTTAATCCACATGAATGAAGAAAAAAAACTACTAAAGAAATGAAACTACAAATAGAACTTGTATACTAACCGTTAAAAAATGAAGATTTCCAACGAGCGCAATGCCATCTCTTTTGTAATTCTCCAAAGAACGGTACAACGTTACTAGCATGGCTTCACCCCATGCATATCCCCTAATTTCAGAAATATCTTTTAAAAATACCATATAATTTGCAGACACTGAATCGCAACCGTTTGGGAGCACAACATAGCTTATCAAATATAGCACTACTTCCCTCACATAGTGCTCTGAAACTTGCCTTTCAAGAACTGCAATATGTTGAAGTTTCACGATGTAGTCCCAAAGTTTCTTCAAAGGAATTGTTGCTCCTTTGCTAAGGCATTGCAATGTGCCATCCAAACCAAGACACTCTCTGCACAAGTCGCACACATTTAATTCTTTCAGATTTACAATGATCGGATTTCCATCAATCCAAAAGCCGACAATCCTCAACACATCACCTAGACCCACGAAAATCTTGATGAAGTTTCCCGTTCCAAATCGGAAGCACCTTCTTCATAACTATATCTCTTCGCCACAACAGTTAAAAGTGGACTTATTTGCTTCGAAGGACGTGTGAGCTGCAATATGTTTTTAAAGCCCGTGTTGTTTAGGGCTTGGATTGCATTTGCATTGTCCTTAAGTTTTACAAGATTCTCTGCATGGTCCGAATAAGTACAAGTTTTTCTGCAAAAAAGAAAAATCTTATTCAATATAAGTTTTATTTAAACCAAACAACAGTGCAACGTTTAGATTTTTTACAAGCCATTGAGAAAATTACGGTTGCAACATCTACCTGCCTAGATCTGCAAAATGCTGAATATTTGAGACAAACACTGGTATTATTATAAGGCATTAAAGACAAAAAAAAGTGAACTTTATGAATATATTACTTACCTCATTTGATCTCTCTCTTTGCTTCATTTCTTGTATGGCCGGGGACTCTAAGTGTCATATCAAAATCAGTTGTGATATGCAATTGAGCAAGTCGTGCTTCATAAATCCTAGGCTGTTCCTGTGTCCGACAGCGAGGTCTGTGCACATAAGATTGTTGAAAATTCTAACTAGACACAGGAATCATAGGCAAAACCCTATTCCTACTCCTTATGATGCTCCTTCTCCTAATAATGTTCATGCTGCTCCTGCTGTGGCTCTTCTATCTGTTGTTCTATTTCGGGAGTTGCTTCATAATCGTTCTGTTCTACAACCACTTTTACAACCATGGACATTCCAAAATGTTAGAATACAAAGAAGGCAAATAGGGAGAAAGAGAAAACAATAAAAGTTTAGGATTACCTGTATCTGTATACAAATAGTCCCGTCGGTGATCCCAAGCTCGCACGAACTTACTATGTTTATGGGGCCAGTCTGGTCCCAATCCTCCCAAATGTTTATTTTTATCACCTCCATCATGTTTTAACTGAAATTTGACAAGCTCAAACTTTTGAATCTGAACCGTCTAGAATCATCTAGACGACGACCGCTAGACAAACTAGAATCATGGAAAATTACCTTCTCCATACATAAAATTGGTGTCAAAGCAAGTTCCAAGTGAACTTGCTGATTATATGGAGGAAGCATGAAATCTCCAAGCAGCCTACTGTAGGGTCTCCACTCAATCTGTAAGAAAGTCATATAGTCTTAAGATAATATGTTGAAATAAAAAAAAAAGTAAAAAGGGGAAAGAATTTACTTGACTTACATTCGCCTCCACAAGATTTCAGAATTTGGCTGTAATCATCCTAGTCATGGAGCGAGCTCTAACCTTTTTGGCACCATCAAATAGATTATTGTGCCATTCCTTCAACAAAGGAAATTGTCTGAGACGATCTAGCTTATCCTGGTCGATTTCCTCAGGATTTGGTTCAATATAAGGATGGCGTATAAGAGTTGCCGTCCACGGGACATACTCTATTATAAAAGCCTACAAGAAAGAAAGAAAAAAAGTTAATCCTCACGAATAAATAAAAAAAAACTACTAAAGAAATGAAACTACAAACAGAACTTATATACTTACCATTAAAAAATGAAGATTTCCAGCGAGCGTAATGCCATCTCTCTTGTAGTTCTCCAAAGAATGGTGCAGTGTTACCAGCACGGTTGCACCACATGCATATCTTCTAATTTCAGAAATATCTCTTCAAAATAACATATAGTTTGCGGACAATAAATTGCAGCCGTTTGGGAGCACAATAGAGCTTATCAAATAGACCATTGATTCCCTCACATAGTGTTCTAAAACCTGTCCTTCAAGAAGTTCAATATGTTGCAATTTGTAGATGTAGTCCCACAGAAGAATTGTTGCTCCTTTGCCAATGCATTGCAATGTGACATCCAAACCAAGATACTTTGTGCGCAAGTTGCACACATTTAATTCTTTCAGATTTACAATGATCGAATTTCCATCAATCAGAAGACCGACAATCCTCAATACATAACCTAGACCCATGAAAATTTTGATAGAGTTTCCTATTCCAAATCGGAAGCACCTTTCTTTATAACTATATCTCTTCACCACAACAGTTAAAAGTTGACTTATGTGCTTCGAAGGACGTGTGAACTGCAATATGTTTTCAAAGTCCGTGTTGTTTAGGGCTATCTTATTCAATATAAGTTTTATCTAAACCAAACAACGGTGTGATGTTTAATATTTTTACATATCCCATTTTTACAAGCCATTGAGCAAATTACAGTTGCAACGTCTACCTGCCGAGAGCTGCACAATATTGAATATTTAACACAAACATCGGTGTTATTATAAGGCATGAAAAAAAAATATATATTAGTGAACTGTATGAACTCATTGCTTACCTCATTTAATCTCATTATTTTTGTTTTATTTCTTGTACGGCTGGGGACTATATGTGTCATATCTATATCACTTGTGAAACGCGATTGGGCAGGTCGTGCTTCATGAATCTTAGTTTGTTCCTGTGTCTAACGGTGAGGTCTACACACATAAGATTGTTGAAAATTCTGACTAGACAAAGGAATCTTAGGCAAAACCTGCTCCTACTCTTGCTGCGACTCTTTTATCTGTTGTTCTATTTCAGGAGCTGCTTCACCATCATTCTCTTCCACAACCATGGACATTCCAAAAATTTCGAAAACAGAGGCAAATACGGAGAAAGGGAAAAAAACATGTTTAGGATTACCTGTATCTGTATACAAATAGTCCCTTCGATGATCCCAGGCTCGCACGAACTTGCTATGATTATGGGCCAGTCTGACACGATCCGCCCAAATGTTTATGTTTATCAACTTCATCATGTTTTAAGTAAAATTTGACAAGCTTAAGTTTTTGAATATGAATCCATCTATAATCATCTAGGCGACGACCGCTGGACACACTAGGATCATGGAGAATTTACCTTCTCCATACATAAAATTGATGCCAAAGCAAATTCCAAGTGAACTTGCTGATCTTATGTAGGAGGCAAGAAATCCCTAAGCAGCCTATTGTAGGGTCTCCATTCAACCTGTAAGACAGTCATATAGTCTTAAGATAATGTGTTGAAATAAAAAAGAAAAAGTAAGAAGGAAAAATAATTACTTCACTTACATCCGTTTCCACAAGATTTCTGAATTTGGCTGTACTCATCCCAGTCGTGGGGCGAGCTCTAAGCTTTTTGCACCATTAAATAAATTATTGTGACATTCCTTCAACAATGGAACTTGTATGGGACGATCTAACTTATCCTGGTCGATTTCCTCAAGATTTGGTTCAAAATAAGGATGGCGTATAAGAGTTGCCGTCCACGGGACATACTCCATTATAAACGCCTACGAAAAGAAAAAAATTTAATCAACACGAATAAAGAAATGAAACTACAAACATAACTTGTATGCTTACCGTTAAAAAATGAAGATTTCTAGTGAGCGCAATGCCATCTCTTTTGTAGTTCTCCCAAGAACGACGCAACATTACCAGCATGGCTGCACCCAATGCATATCCTCTAATTTCAAAAATATCTCTTAAAAATACCAGATAATTTGCATACACTGAATTGCAGCCGTTTGGGAGCACAACAAAGCCTATCAAATAGAGCACTACTGCCCTCACATAGTGTTCAGAAACCTGCCCTACAAGAACTGCAATATGTTGCAATTTATCGATGTAGTCCCAAAGTTTCTTCAGAGGAATTGTTGCTCCTTTGCCAAGGCATTGCAATGTGCCATCAAAACAAAAACACTTTTTGCACAAGTCGTGTACATTTAATTCTTTTAGATTTACAATAATCGGATTTCCATAAATCAGAAGATCGACAATGCTCAACACATCATTCTAGACCCATGAAAATCTTGGAGTTTCCCATTCCAAATCGAACGCTGAACTTATGTGCTTCAAAGGACGTGTGAGCTGCAATATGTTTTCAAAGCTCATGTTGTTTAGGGCTTGGATTGCATTTGAATTGTTCTTAAGTTTTACAAGATTATCTGCCTAATCCAAATAAGTACTATTTTTTCTGTAAAAAAAAAAAAACTTATCTTATTCAATATTGTAATAAGATAATAAAAAATTTAATCAATATTATTTTTTCTTATATTTTTAGTAATTTTCTATTAAATTTTTATAATTATAGAATTGTTTTTTATTATCTTATTTTTTTATTACATAGGTATTAATTTTTTATTATCTTATTACTATATTGAATAAGATTAAAGCATTGTAATCAAACTTATCATCATTATTAAATGTTTTTATAATTTTATTAATATATTTAATAAGATTAAGTAATTTCAAATAAATAAGGAGCACATGATGAATCTTATGAAGAAAGTGATGACTATACTGTTGGAAAATAGAATAACAAAAAAAAAAGAGACAAAAAATTAAGGTTTTGATATTTTAAGTGACATTGTCGTTCCTAGTTAGGGATGTGCAATGAATTACACATTATATTTATATTAATAAAAGAGTTATTATTATGCAATTATTAATATTTTTATTATTACTCATTATGTACGATTTATTTTATTGTTCGTGTTGTAAGCTCTTGTTACTTTTATTTTTTTATTACTAATTATTTGGATTTAAGTTTCACATCACCTTTAACTTGACAAAACTGTGTACTCAATTAGGTGGAATATAATGGGGCAATTATAGTAGATATTATCTTTTAGATTGATTTGAACCATGATATGTATAATCAGAGCCAACTAAAGCGGTATTGTTATTATGTTACTAAATACAATGAGACATATTTGTAATAGCGTATGATGTTTATCATATAGTTGGGTATGAGTAATTAATCTTACATCGATTTTATAAATGACTTAGTTTCATCGACTGTGTCATGTTTTATATTATTATATTATATATTTTTAAATTTAATTATATTCTACATATAGGCTAAAAATCTGATTTAGGACTAAACCGTTAAAATAATTTATTCAAATTAGGATTAAACCTAAAAATTCAAGTAATAAAGGATTAAACCTTATCAAACTCTCCCAATTAAAAATTGAGTGTGATACACATGTTGTTAAACCACGTTGAAAATAAACCTTATCAAACCTTATCAAACTCTCCCAACTAAAAATTGTCGTTTTATATGTAAATCCTAATTTTTTTCCCTTTTTATTTCTCACTCTATAATTTACCGTTTTAATACGTTTTCAAGTAAACTTCTGCTTTACTCTTTTCCAGAACAACCATTATCTTTTCTGAAAGCTAGAAAAATATATTTTATCATTTCTTTTGTTGTTTAATTATTAACTAATTAAGTATTTATCGAGATATAAGATTCACATTACCTTTAACTTACATCGATTGTTTAATAGAGTTAGTTTTATCAACTGTGTTATATTTTATATTTAAGAATTATATCTATCACTAAGAACTTACCTTCCCCAAAATCTATTTCATCCCCTATCCCATAGGTATTGTTACTCAAATAAAATATGACGCCATCAAAAAATGTTTGACCTCTATTTGTAAAAATCAACTCAAGGGCAACCATTGTGGCTGTAAATGCTATACGTATGAACCACATGTGCTACATATAATTGATGAAGTATAATTGTTAAACAAATAAATCAGTTCAAGATGAACTCATCATTTGCATAATCTTTGTTGGGATTGAAAGGGTTAAAGTAAGCCATTAATGTATAGTTATCAGAACCGGATCGGATATTGATTCGTTTCAAGTCTCGGATCACCGAGTCGTCACCGGTTCAACCATCGGATCAATTGGGTCAATGTTGGATCAATATAAATATTTATTATAAATATAAAAATTATAAAATGGTACACTAAATATATATAATAATTCAATATCTTAGAAATTTAGAGAATACTAGTAAATAAATTACTACTAAAGACTAAGAGTAACATAATTAGAAAAACACATTGACAAATTTAAAGTGCAAGCTACAAATTTAAAGTCTTTAACACGCAAACCGTTCATTAAACAAAGAAATAAAAAGATTTTAATAGTAAAGTCTAAAAGTCCATAATATATATATATATATATATATATATATATATATATATATATAT
>AWUE01000652.1:0-11175 GCA_001974825.2 Corchorus olitorius | reverse complement strand
AAATTTAAGACATTATAATAGGATTTTAACAATTGCTAACATAACCCTTTGAGTTTTCCATAATGTTATAGTGTGGTTGGAACCATATAAAAAAGGGAGATCAGAGTCGTTCATCTAATGATTTCTCAAATATTATAGACACTTATTAATCGAACCTTTACATGAATGTTTTTCTCTATTAAAATTTAAAGCTATTCTTTTTTCTCAATTCCATCTCAAGGCCGCGTTTAATTTGTGATTAATTACATACAAGTTGATCGGTCTGCGCTGGCGCGTCAGATATTCTTTGTTATAGATTTTGTTATTATTGTTTGAATATAAAAAGGATTCCGTTTCAAAAATTTGAAATTTTATTAGTATTTTGTGTATTTGTGAAGTAGTTTGCCATTTAAATGGATCTCAATTTTCTATATATATATATAACTTATTAATAATGGTTGTTGAGTTTTATAGCTGTAAAATTCATTTTTTGTTGATAAAATCGTAACTTGTAATCCATTTCTTATTCTCGGACATTAACCTTTGCTACTTAAAATATCTTCTTTCTGATAAATCTAATTAAATTCTTTCTATCAGTATAGTTCGAGAAAGATGAGAGACGTTTTTATCTTTTAAAAGAAAATCATTAAATTAAAACAAAACCAATTAGTCTGAAGACTTTAATGGGTTTTACACATAAAATTACAGAAATAACGAAATTAGGAAGAACAAAAGGAGGATACAATGTGGGCAAATGAGTCTTCAAAGTGGCAAAAGACCCAAATGAATTGTGAGAAACTAATTGAGGGTCTTCTTAATAAATAAATAATACATGATTTGATGGTCAATAAATGCTTTCACATTCAATTGGTTAAAAACTCTTGTAATTATAAAAAAGGGCTTGGGGAAAAGGAAATGTTGAGAAACTAACTGAGGGTTTTTTTAATGATTAACCAAATGAGAAAAGACATAAAAGGACAAAAAAAGTTCAAACCGTGCTTCCTCATCGATTCTCAAAAGAGCTTTTAGTAATATCCCTGGGTGTTTCAAATAATATATATATATATATATATATATAAGAGAAATCAATCTTAACACCATTTCCTTTTAAATTTTAAGTTTTAGTAGTCTTGATTTCAAAAAGTTTTAGTAGTCTTGATTTTTTTTTTTCTTTTGAGAGGGTATTTGAGATTTTTAGAATTATTCTGGAATTTAGCGTTCTACCAACAAGTCAAGCAATTATTGACAATAATCATCATGCACGCATATGTAATGGTACTAATCTTAATCGACTGAAGCTTAGTCGTTATCAGACCTCAATTATTTCCATCATTTCTTGATAATATTCTTTATTCTGCCTGTCAAGTTCAGTGCATACAGAAAAGTGGGAGGGAAAAGAAAAGGAATTTTTTTGAGAAATTAGAGCTTAATTAGCACTAACCCAATCGTGTTCATTAAGCAAAAGATAAATAAAGACAAAAAAGGAGGGATAGCTATAGCTCGAAAGTTGCTTTAGTTAGTTTCATTTTAATTTTGATTAGTGATTACGTTGGGAGAGGAATCTGAGCACCGTCTGTAGTTAAAGCCCACCGAACGGTTTAAATATACATGTCGAATATCAACTTGAATTCAAAAGTCTAAATTATTAATTTATACGGGTCATTCATGTATATATATATGTCACTCTAACAATTCATTTCTTTATGATATAAATATTCATCCAGACATGAGAATTCCGAAATTTTAAAGTTGGGATATCTTGCCTTCATAAATTTACTTTAATTCTAATTCATTGTTATTTGTTTATTAATTACAGCTTTATTTATCCCACTAAACTAATTATGATTCGATGCCAAAAAAAAAACTAATTATGATTCAGGACAGCGAAGGGAAGTGAAAGGTTTAATTAATCTTGCCACAGCCTTTTTCCACAACTTATCATTCAAGCATATATATATTATATATATATATATATAATATAGACTAAATATACAATACACTGGAGTTTAGCAAACTACACAAGAGGATCCTAAAGGGTGACATGTGTCCTCTAGGGACTAAATTGAAATATTTAAAACTTAATTAATTAAAAAAATGGACATGTGTCAACTCCACAACTCGCTTGTGGAGTCCAAAATTTACACCGCCAGACGCCAGTATATCAAATAATATATATTTATACTAATTATAAAGTCAAGTCCTGAGTTTGTGTCACGAGTTGACTCGGACACAAACTCAGTTTTTTAAAAATTTTAAAACAAAATAAAAACTACCCATCCTAAATAAAACTACCCATTAGAGGATAAAATATTTAAATTTTATTTATATCATTTTAAAAAATTACTCATCTAAAAAAACTGGCAAAAACTACTCACATAGTGAGTGCCCTGTGTCTTGTATATACATATATAAACAATGACGGAGACTTATAGGTAGCATTATTATTTTTAATATAGTTACTATGGATTTTTTTAAATATTGAAGAAGAAAATGAAAATGATATATACATATATATAATATAAAATAAAAAAAAAGAATCTTAATCTCCAACTTTTTAATTAAACTGTCCCATATATTTGGAGATAGGACCGTACACTATCTTGATTAATATATGAATACCAATATATTCACACTATATATGTACATACTTTTAAGTTTTTTTTTTTTTTTTTTTAATCTTGTTATCTATATCTATATCTATATCTACATCTTGTTATCTATAGATACCTCAAATTTTTTGTAATACCGTAAAATACATTTGATTATGAGAATTAATATCATGGAGTAAGGAGAAGAGAAATTAAGGGTCCAATTGAAATATATAAAAAAAAGAGAGTTTAAAGGTTAATATAAAAGTGGGTGTAAAGGTGAGAGGACCATTTGGCAATTTTTCCCAATATCTTAAATATAAAACCACTATTCACCTTCTTCTTCTTCACTTGCTGTTGAACTTTCCCCTCCCATGCCGAGACCTCCTTCTTCAATAGACCAAAGAGCCCACTATGAAATCTACATGCAATTAGTTCGTATTGATTCTCTCACCTTGCTTGTCATGTTTGCACCATTGGATTCAAATTTTTCCAAGGCTTTGGTAGTGGTTATAGAGCTCAAAAATGGATTGGGTAAGTTGTGATTTAATATAGGAACCTTGATACTTTAATCTTGTATCAACACGAAATTAATACAATGTTCGTTATGGGTGTTTTTGAGGCTTAAAGTGTGGCATTTGAAAGCATGGAGCTTGGTGAAGAATGTGGGAGAAAGATTGATAAGTTTGGATTTGATTTTTGACGGCCGAGGCGCTGATCGAGACACCAGTTAAGCTCACCGTGGACTGACTTTGGGGGTGTGCGAGTCCCCTGAACTGGTAGTTAGGACTCAGCTCATTCGTGGACGGTTGAGTCGATGGCGTAGGCTGTTTTCACTGCTCTTAGAGGTATTTCTCACTACATGACGAGTCCCACTGGCATTGCCTCTGATCATGACACCTTCGTGCCTTGTTTGTTGTTAAAAACTCATTATTTGAATTTGACTTGGTTTTCGCTTATTAGAATATTTTTATTATTACGGTTTTCGACGATACCGCTTTCACTCTGGTTTGAAAACTTTTGGTTTTTTAAAACCGTTAATCAATTTATGTTTTCGTTGTTTTTATTCTGGTATTGACGCTTCGTGGATCCTTGGTGCGCGTGACCGGCCAGCACATGTTCCGAGGTAACACGGCGGTTGTTCGTACTCGACTTCCGGGTCGGGGCGTGACATTTTTAATACCATTGTTTAAACTGTTTTTAATTAAACTCAACTACAAACTCTATTTTTATTTAATTAAATATAACATCTTTATAAATATTTTATTTTTACCGTTTTACTATTTTAATTTAAAAATTAGATATATTATTATTTTTTAAATATATATCTTAAATGATATTGTTTAAAATTTACAGTTTTATTCTTCAAAAAATTCTATTTTTATTTAATATCTTTATAACTATTTTATTTTTACCATTTTACTATTTTAATTAAAAAATGATATATTAGAATATATACTAAAAACTCTATTTTTATTTAATTAATTTCAATATTTTATCAGCTATATTTTAATTAAATTAAATTCAATACTTTATATAAATATTCTACTTTTGCATTTTAATTTTAAAAAATTGGAAACCTTTTGGTATTTCTGGCCCCAACCAAATTACAATACAAATAGACATGTTCAAGGGTCAGGCTACCCGTCCAAGCCCGCAGGCCCGTCCGATATTTGGGAGGATTTGGAAAAAAAAAAGTAAATTGGAAGCCTGTTGGACGTGCTTGGACAACTTTTTAAAGAACCGTTTACAAAATGGGCCGGGCTTGGTCGTAGCCAAAAAGCTTGGCCGGAGCCAATATAGTTAAATAATTAAATTGTTTTATTTGTTTTCAATTAGATTGATTATTTGAAATATTTATTATATGTGTAAATTAATTATTTTGATAAAATATATATGTTAATTAAACTTACTATTTTAGATATAATATATATTAATAAATAATATATATATCAAATAAAAAATAATGAGTTAAAAAATAAATATTATATACTAAATTACTGAATGGATGAGCTTGGCCGGGCGTTGGACAATTTTTTTTTTAATTGGACAGGCTTGGGTATAAGGAGAGACCCATTTAATCGGGTCGGATTGGGCTTGGACAATCAATATAAATATAAATATAAATCATAGCCATGAACACTTCTAAATATAAATTAATCAAAGTATTATTATCGTTACTTTTAAGTTTAAAAGTTAAAATAAGTTGTTTAATCATTAGTTATTCATATTTTTTAAGAACTAATTAAGTTAAAAATTTATTTAAAATTTAATTATTGTGATTGATCTATTTCTATTTTTGGAGTGTGTATTGGTAGTTTAATGTATTAGAGTGTGTAACCAGAATTTAATGTTTTTTAGAATAAAATAAGAATAATTGACATACAATTATTTCCTTTGACTTATAGTAATTAATTACAATTATTATTTTAATTGTTATTTAATTTAAACACAATGGGTCATGTGCAATACACGTGGAAGTGAATTACTTGAAGACTAGTATATACAAAAGTAAGAATGTTGTAAATTTTTTGAATCTACAATTGGTTAATTGCTCAAATAAGGGCTTTTCTATAAAGTCATTTTTTAAATTATTATATTTTTACTCTACTAAAAAACTATATTTTTATTTGATTAAATCTAATATTTTCTAACTATTTATAAAAACTCTATTATAATTTTACTCTACTAAAAACTATATTTTTATTTAATTAAATCTAATATTTTTATAACTATTTTTTAACATTTTACTATCTTAAATAAAAACATAGATATATTTAAATTTTTAATATATTTTTTAAATGCCATTATTTAAACTTTTACACTTATATTATATTAAAAATTATATTTTCATTTAACTAATTTCATTATTTATATAATTATTTTATTTTTACCATTTTTTAATTTCAAAAGTTATTATGGTTGACCTGATCTATTTGGTAGTTTATTTTATTATGATTAAAATGTTAGAAATTTTCTGAAATTAGAGAGAAAACAAGACTTAGAAGCGCCAGGCTTTCTCAAATACAATATTGCTTGAGAAATCAAACAAGTTGTATTTGGGATACAACTAAGCCACTTAAGAACATCCAAGGAAGAAGTAGAAGAAATGATTATATTTTCAGGGAAAAATCACGTTCCTATTTATAAAACGTGAAACAACACATCCTTTGGAAAACGTCTCCTAATTAAAGGGTATCTATCAGATAAAAGACAGTTTTTGGTAGTTTATACCTATTCAAATAGGTATAACCGAATTTTCTTTAAGGAAAATAAAAAATTAAGACTTAAAATTTCTTAAGTCATCAAGGCCCAAGATGGCCAAGTGCCCCAAAGACCAATAAAATTAGTATATTGACCTAGCCCCATTAGTAGATAAACCAAGCCCAAATGTCCTAAAAAACTACTAACCCACATGTTATCTAAAGATAACCTTTTAAAGCACTTAAGCCTATATAAACCAATGGCCTTTATATTCCCTTAGCAATGTGGGACTCATTCCACATCAACAAACTATATAACATAAAATTTATTCTTTCCCTCTAACAACACTTTAAAGTTTTTAAAAATAAATGTAACCCTCGCTAATGATGCGGGTTTAATTTATTATTTTACTTTGCTACTAATTTTCTTTATGTGGAATAATTTTATTCCTTTGATAATAAGATCCTATGTATATACAAATTATTCCATCAATATTTGTAATGTCCATTAATTTAAATTTCATAAACTTCAAAAACCATATTAGCTTATAACATTGATTCAATGTGTACCCGTCAAAATTAATTTGACGAATATATTAATGAAAAATAAAATTGATGAAGAATTTAAATCAAAATAATAATGATAATTATTTCTAAATATATATATGTTTTATTTACAAAATTCTCAAATTAAGAGGAGATAATACATAATAGGTTTCTTTTTAATTTAAAACGTACAACGCACGTGAAAGTGAAGACTAGTATATAAAAATGTGACAAAACTTATATATGAAACTATTTATTAAAATTAACAAATAAAGTTTTAAAAATGCCAAATAATTTAATATTTTAAATTTTTTGGATAATAATTTTATTAATTTTACACCACATATTATATATATTAGATAATAATTAAATTATTGAAAGTTAGAGAAAATATTGAAAATGGACAAAAATTACAAAATGGACACCGAATATTATTGAAAGTTAGAGAAAAGCAGCAACAAGTTATATGAATATGGACTGAGCATTTGACCTGGTGATAGAGTACTGAACTTTTAGTCTCAGACACTCCCAGTAATTAGGATTCAATCCTCAAGTATAAAAAAAATGTAAATTAAAACTGCACTTTTTAGATGAATAATAACGGGTTGAGATTTGAGTGCCACTTGTTCAAGAAAAAGCTACAAGTAATTGACAAAAATTCAGATAAGGATAAAGTGCAGATGGGACTTGAGAAATGATGAGCATGCGCATAGTATTAAGTACTAAATGTACAACCCATAATAAAAACATAATTTTTCTGTTCTTTTCACTAAAATTAGTGCAACTATTTAAAATGAGGAATTCTTGGACACAAATTTAAACTTTTCCTTTCTTTTTGACAATCACAAGTAGTGACAATTTGAAGTTTGAGTTACACACAATTAGGAACAAATATGACAAATTTTTAAAATATATAAGAAAATCCAAACATGTAAGAAATGTGCCATTATATGTCAAAAGATGTTCGATTGTAGTCTTGTAGAGCTTTATGAACAAGAAAGTTAAGACTCCAATTCAAGGTGTAATAATCAGAATATAAATTTTAAAATCGAGTCTTATAGAAATAATAAGTGTTCAAAGAATTTCTTCTTAATTGAACTCTGTCATAACTCAATTTTGGATAAATCGAAATTCAATGTAACTATTTACTAATGAGATTCATATATCATTTTAATAATGAGATGATATATTATTAAATTTATATGAGATATTTTATTGTCTTAATGATAAATTTAAAATTTTTGAACTTAAGTGGGTAGGTCGATTGGGTTCGGGTCGAGCCTTTGAGAGGAATTCTGATATTCTCCCTTCATCTTCATCTTATCATCTATAATAATATCCATATTATATGTTTATATATATATATATATATATATATATATTTATCTTTATATTATATAAGTTTAAATTTCAAAAACCTTGACTTGAAGTATCTAAAATATCCTTTTTAATTTTTAAAATTTTAGTTGTATTTTTAAGGGTTAATATGTAATCTAATATCCTTAATAATTAATGTAATCCAACCAGATTTTATTTCCATAATTAAAAAAAAATTCTAAGATGATAACAATTACTTTTACATAGATTTTATTTCTATAATTAAAAAAAAGTCTAAGATGATAACAATTACTTTTACATAAACGACTTCTAAAAAAAAAATAATTACGCTAAACATCTTATTATTATAATTATTAAACTTCTTATTATTATAATAATTATTAGTAGTACTAAAATTATTATTAGTTATATTATAATTACGTTTTTATTTTTTTTTATCTTTTTTATGTATTTTTTTCATCATCTTTTCTTAGATAATTAAGACTTCCATATCCAAAACAAGTATAAAATCATAACAATAATTATTTTTACGTTTAACATCATATTATTATAATTATTAAACTTCTTATTATTATATTAATTATTAGTAGTAGTAAAAATATTATTAGTTATATTATCATTATGTTTTGCTTTCTTATCTTTTTTATGTACTTTTCTTGATCTTTTCTTAGATAATTAATACTATTTCAAAGTTGAGTATTTAATTACTAAAATTATGTAGGATGTAAGGTTACTAAATTTGTAGAACATATTATAGCTATTTTGATAAATTTTATAGCTTTATTACTCCCCCTGTGTCTATTTATAAGTCACAATTTGCTCAAACATAATCCGTCTTTGACCATTATTTATAGCAAAAATATTAAAATTAAAAAACAATATGTATTAGAAAGTTAATAGCTCAAAGTTTACAAGTATTCTTTTAAAAAATTATTTAGATTTATATTATTTTTAAAAAATTAGTGAAGTTAAAATATGTTTGACTTTTTTATGATTTATAAAAAGGAGCAGAGGGAGTAGTATATTAAGATGGCAAATTATACAATACGCCGTCAGTGGAGTTTAACAGACTACACAAGCGGGTCCTGAAGGGTGATATGTGTCCTTTAGGGACTAGATTGAAATTGGTAAAACTTAATTAATTCAAAAAAATGGACATATGTCAACTCCACAACCTGCTTGTGGAGTCCAAAATTTACACCGTTGTTGTATCAAATAATTACCCGATTAAAATTACAAGATAGATAACATTTATTCTACAAGAAAGTTACCACAAGAGTCGTGAAGATATAATGTTAATAGGACTTTAACCTTTTTAAAATCTCCATAGCATTATTTTTTACTAATAAAGTCAATGATTTTTTTTTTTAAATTCGAATATTTTACATTGCAATATATCACTAATGTTCTGAATCGGTTAGTTTAAACTTTTTTTTTCCATTATATACTTTTGGTTTTACAAACATGATGTCACAATTGAATTTTTCTATGAAACTTATTATTAGTTCGTTATTGATCATAAAATTCTTTGTTACAAATAAATTCATTTTATTTTAATTTATAAAGCCAATTTGGTTTCTAAAAATCTAAATACCCTTATAAATTTTTAAAAAGTTACATTAAACTGAATAAATATAAAAGTTGTATAGTCTTAAAACAAAAATAAAAATATTAAATACTAAAAAGTTTAATTCAATTTTTTTTAAAAGATTACACTTTCGTTTGAAGACCAATAAATCAATATATATATCTATACTATATATAAAAGTACGAATAAGGGGAAACTTTATGTTTTCCTATTATACCTTTTTTTTTCAAATATTTTTCTAAATTGCTATTACTAAATATAATATTTTAATTATTTCATTATTAAAATAATGGAGATCTTGATTATATGTATGAAATTTGATTACATTATCAACAATGCATAGTTGCGGTGTTAAAATTAATGCATGGTGTCGATGCACTAAATTTTGTTTCGGAAAAAAAATGTTTAAAGAATTGAAGTTCAAGGTTGAATCATCCCAATAAAAACTCAAGGTACTCAATCAAATTGTATATTAAACCTATATATATATATATATATATATAAATACACTTACAATTTACAATTTTTGTTTTAAAGGGATAAGGGGATTCGAACTAACTTTGTAAAAGAGGAATATGTCACTTTGAGCTTAACTTAAGCAGTCAAGTGGTGATCAGGTACGTAGAGATATTGGTAGAGATCCTTTAGGTTCAATCAACACTCATTGCTCTACATCATCTTTAACATCTTAATTTCCGTCCAAAACATTCTCCAAGTCAATTTAGGAGAAGATAAATTGTCCAGAAATTTTAAGGGCAAAATCATCCACCGGAATGGTAGAATTAAGTCTCGAGGTAAATACAAAAGTTGTAGATCTTGGAATCCTCTTTCCAACGGTACCTCATTTGTATTTTTCTGAACTCTGAATCAAAAGTTATGAATTTTCTTCCAAAACTGCTCTTGTGAAGTCCTCCTTTAAATAGGATTTAACAATGCCGCATCAGGGCTGAATCATTACTGCATCATAATTACTGATTGAACTTGGACACCTTCTTTGGGCTTTCGTATTAATGAACTGGGTTTAAGAATATCAGATTTAGGTTTCAAGACATCTGGCTTGACAATTTGGGTTTCATGGGCTCAAACGGGTCTAATGGACCTACTAGGCCGAAAGGAGACAACATCAATAGTTTCTCCATATCTATACTATACTATATATATAAGTACGAATAGTGAGAAACTTTATGTTTTCAATTGTACATTTTTTTCAAAAATATTTCTAAATTGTCATTACTTTTTTTTGACAAGAAAATTGCCATTATTTAAAATTAGACTTTTATGTTATATATATATATTATTGGCCAAACCAATTTCTACTATATATATTATTATTTATTATTATATATGCTCCATGTGGAGAGTGTTGAGTCGTAGAATGCTCGATTTGGCAATACGCCCCTCTGTCAAATTATATGGTGTTCTGTGAGATGAATGAGAGATATGCCATGAATGCCGAAAAGGGGAGTGCTCAATTTTTGAGAATTGAGTAGGAGAGTGCGCTCTAGGAATGATGGTGGATAAGAGAACTCGAGCTAATAATGTACTCCGTGGAAGAATATCGAACGAAAGATCTCAAATAAACAATATGCTCCATAGAAGGTTAGTGAACATGAGAGCACTCAAATTGATAATGTACCATTTGGAGTAATGTTAAATGAATGGAGCTCAAATTGATAAAATGCTATGTGAAGGAATGTTTAATGGAGGAACTCAGGGTGATAACGTGTTTAATATACTACCGAGTGGAGGAACTCAATTCAAATATGTATATGTATATAATATCAAATGGAGGAGTTCGATATGAATTATATATGTTTGTACGACTGAACGGACGAGCTCGATCTGCGAATGGAAGAGCATACTATGAATGATTTATATAGTACTAAATAGAGGAGTTCAACCTGATAATGATATATAATTTTATAGAGAGATT
>AWUE01000165.1:0-18063 GCA_001974825.2 Corchorus olitorius | reverse complement strand
CTTAATCATTAATTATTCATCATTTTTTTAAAAGTAATTAAGTTAAAATTTTTATTTATTTAAAATTTAATTATTGTGATTAACCTTTTTTCTATTTTTGGAGTGTGTATTGGTAGTTTAATGTATTGGAGTGTATAATAAGAATTTAAAGTTTTTAAAATAAAAAATAAAAGTAACATGCAATTATTTCCTTTGACTTATAAAGTTAGAGGAGTCAATCGGGCGGGTTGGACGGGTTTCGATCATCTGAGTCTAGGTCAAATGAGTCAGGTAATTTTCTCGGATTATTGCTCAGCTGGCTTTGAATAAATGATAATTTAGAATGGTCAAAATTATAACAATGTGGATTTTATTGAATAAAATATAATTTTAGTTTATAATTTTCTCGGGTCATTCGAGTTTTGACTCATCTGGGTTCAGATCATTCGGGTATGCTGGGTCTAAGGTCAGGTGGGTTCGGCTTTTGGCCTCAGGTCACTCGGGTTTTGGATTTTTCGGATTTAGAACTCGGATCAATTGGATCAACCTTATATTTTTTAATGTTTAATTCTTAAATTTATTATTATTTACTAAAAACATGATGGGTTATGTGCAACGCACGTGGGAGTGAAGACTAGTTTTTTAAAAAATAATTTTTTAATAAAAAAGCTGACGCGGCAATCCTGCTCCGCAACGCCGTCAGAAAAGTTAATGACGTCACTGATACATCAGTGAATTTGACAGTGCAATTGATGGAAAGACCCAATTGTTCCTAACCCTTTACTTTAGGGACTCAATTGAACAAAATTTTACTTCAGGAACCAAAATGCACATTTGACTCACTTCAAGGATCATTTATATACTTTTACCGTAGTATTTATGTGGAGCAATCTTTTTTGGCCGTTGACAATACTAGTATTGTGAGTAAATTTCATTATTGGTAACTTTGAAAGCTATTTTGTCCTTCTATGTCAAATTTCGAGGGCTATTTTGTGTATTAGTTTCGAGTCATTTATTTCTTTTATTTCACATGACCAAAGGCCATTCAATGATTGGTTAAATTGTCCCACAATTGAAAATTGGAGGGCTTAATTGTCTCAATTTTTTGTTACAAAAAGAACAAAAAGCATAGACTAGAACCTCATTACACCCTCGCCTTTCCTATCCTCTTCAAGCAGAGTTAAAAGCTAATCTAAAGGTTTCTCAAACCAACTCACCCCTAGAGGATTATCAGGCGCCAAAGTAGCCAAAAGGTCACCACAACTATTACACTCGCAATAAATGTGGCGTATTTCAGCAATCCAACCACCCATGATGATCTCTTAACAGTCTCGAACCAAAGTATAACAAGGATGAGATGAATCTAAATTCTCCTTGAAGAACTGGACAACCATTGCAGCATCCAATTCGACCACCAAGGATGGGATATTCAAAGCCTTGGGCATGAGAAGACCCTGCCGAATACCTATAATTTTGCACTCAAAATATCTGTGATGCCATATTCAACATAAACCCTTTCACCCATTTACCATCAGTATCACGGATCAAGCCGCTTGCCGTGGTATGACCATCTACAGCCCTACGAGATCCATCTGTATTAAGAATAAGATTACCTTACAGAGGAGGCTGCCATATAATCAAACGTGGTGAAGCCAGCAATCTAGCTTAATTGTCTCAATTGCAAGGTTTTTGAAATCGAATCGACTATTGAACCGATGAAGGGTTCAGTCACCTGACTGATCGGTTCAATTGTCGGTCCAGTCCGTTTGTGAGGATTGGGGTTACAAATATAATTTCTTATATGATAAATATTAGATGTTGTGCCATAATTAGGGGTGTAAACGAGTCAAGTATCTGACTACTCAAGTTCGAGCTCGACAGAAAATTCGAAACTCGATACTCGACTCGAGTATCTATTATGGGGATCGAGCTCGACTCGATACTCGTATCGAGCTACTCAAGCTCGACCGGTAAGCTTGGCCTTTTCCTGTTTTCCAAGATGAACTCCGACTCATTTTTACCAAACAAGAAATACCTACAGTTACCAAACAAAACCAGAATGTTAGCTCAAAAGAACAACTTCAAAGCACCATAGATGTAACAGGTTGTACAAAACAAAATTAATGCCGCCATTGCTAGACACAACCAAACCGATATCATGAAAAAAGAGATAACAAGATTAAATATTTGCCATTCTGATTCAAAAGTAATTTAAGAACTAAAGACGGTTTTTTAATGACTGGTACAGGGGGAGGAAGGAGAAATTTGAAGAATCTGACCCTTTTTTTCCAATCTAATAGCTCAACAAGTTAGAAAAGAAAAGAAAAGAAACGAAATACTTACAAGTTAGAAGAAATCTTGCAGTTTTAGAAGAGTTCCAACCCACCTGATGATTCGAAGATTAAGATTTGGAAAAATAGAGTATGAGATTTTAATTTGATATGAAAAAAGAATGAGAAGTGTTGATTCCCAATGGAAAAATACGAAATGGGTATCAGACAAAGAAATTTGGTAATTTGAGAAAAACTTGCATTTGAAAGAGGGAGGTTGGAGGCGCCGAGGTGGGGGGAGATGAAGTTTTAAGAAGATGAGCGGGGAGGCGAGCTCGACAAAAGGGGGGGGGAGTTTGCGATTTGGGAATTAAGTTTCAGACATTAGGTTGTATTTTTAAGGGAGGGTAGATTAGTAATATTACAATTACATATAAAAACAAAATAATAGCTTAAACTATCGAGCTACTCGTCAAGCTTCGAACCAAGTAATACAAAGCTCAAGCTCGGCTCGATTAGCTACTCAAGCTCGAGCTCGACTCGACAATGGCCGAGCCGAATTCGAATTTTCTTCGAATCGAGCTCGAGTAGCTTGCGAGTAGTCTTGTATCGGTTACACCCCTAGCCATAATGACACAAAAGGCTTTGGTTATGCTATAAATACATTTTTCCTATGGTTGTGGGTTCAAATCCCACCACAAACAAATCATTTTTCAAAATTTTTAAATATAGTCTAACATATTTGAATTCGATCAAAATCGATCCGATTGGCCAGTTCGACACCAGTTAAACCGGTTCCTGAAAAGTCAATAAAATGGTAAAATGGTGTTCTAGTAGACCGGACAAGTCACCGGTCCCTGGTTGAATTAGTCGGATCGGCCAATCTGGTCCAATTTCAAAAACCATGCTCAATTGAAAGTTCAAGGGTCATTTTATAATAGTTCGGAAACCATTTTGTCCATTAAACCAATTACTTACTTATTACTGATAACTCCTTTTTTTCCTGGGTTATTTAGGAAAACAAATTCCCAACATTCTGACATTCAAAAAAGTCTCTTGGAAATTATAAATTTTATTTATAATAATATAATAATACCATGCCATCTCTTGGTATTTTATAACTTTATATATACTTTTTATATATATATTTTTAAGAATATAACTTTATATAAGTACTATTACTATGGGTTCTTTCACTCTAAATTGTATTTACTATTTAATACTATATATTATCTATATCTATTCTATACTATATTAAAAAGTACGTTGTTTTGTAAAACTTTTGAATCGCCCATTATACCCTTATTTGTCAAAAATATTGCTAAACTATCATTATCCAATTAATAAAAGTATTTTAATTTTCTTATAATATTCATTATTCAATATTATATTAATTATTATCTTAATTGACATTTGATTAAATCTAACCCACGAATATATACAGTATGATTAAAGTTTTGGATTTGTAATCAAATAATCTCACCGAAGATTTTTCTTCCCAAAATTCTATATCTACTAGACTTCTACCATGTATTAAACATAGACTTCAAGTTTGCAGCTATATAAACAATTTTCCAGTTTTTTTTAACTGATTTTTTTCTTGGTTATGTGTTATGAATTAGGTTAGGGCATTATGCGACAAGGCTAAGGAGATACTAATGGAGGAAAGCAATGTTCAGGTTTGCCTTATAATCTATCCGCCTGCCTTATAATCTATCCGCCTAATTCACCTCAGACTTCTATTTTATATCTGTTATTTGCCCCCAACATAATATCTCCTTTATGACGAGAACTGAAATCATAAGTTGATATTTCTTATTGGCCGTTTTGTAATTCTGAATTATTATGCTCATTGGTCCCTACATTTTTTTTCTAGCCAAAAAATTCTACTTTATACTTGATAGATGGAGGGAAAAGAAGAAAACAATGTTAAACCAGTATATTGCTATGCATCTTTTTCTATTTGTAACTCATGGATACAGGGATAACCATCCTTTACATCCATCTCTAGAACTCTTCATTTGTTCTGTTATCTATTTTTCAATTTTATTATTTATAAAATATATATATATTTTTTTTTCAGACTAAGAAGAAATACATTGAGGCATACCAAGATGATTGAAGAATAAAGACTTCAATATGTTAGGAATAATCAATACTCGATACGAAAGGAGATTAGGCATTCATGACAAAAGAAAAATCAAGATAAGAAGAACAATTGAAGAAAACTTAAACGCTAGCAGTGCTGAGGTCTTATGTGAGGTGGGTAAAACAAGCTTCACTTAATGTGATGATTTTTAGATGGTTTGCTGCAACATGATCTGGGTTTTGTGCATGTATTCTATTTTTTGTTGCTTTTATTGCACTCACACAGATTGATGTTACTATATTCTTTTTTCTCTCTTTCTCCCCTTTCTTTTTCTAAAAAGTTTTCTTTTCCTCAGCCCACTTCCCTGTATTTTGTCCAGCTCCGTTTTGATGTTCCTCAACTATATAAGTTTCACAAGAAAAAGGAGGTGGATATTGCTGTGGACCTCTGACGATTTGTGCCAAGAAGAGTTAGGGAAGGACAGTGCTCATGTTTGGCCTGTAGAAAAAGATGTGTAGGATTCAGTGATTAAAATTTGATGTCAAAGTCTGGAATTAGTTAGAGAAAGCAGGAATAGTGTTCATGATTGAATCAGAATTTCAATATATTTATATTATAACTGCTTAGCATGTCAAAGATTTCTTTGAGAGTTTTCTTAATTCCCATTCCCAAGTAATCTGCCATTGTTTTCACAATTAATTGTTTTGATCCCATTGCAGTTTGTACACACGCCACTATAACAGAGAATTCTGTCATTATTAACTAAATAAATAACACATTTATTTACCAACTTAAGTAGCTATCTAATTATTGAACAGATATCTAATGCAGAACAAATATCACTTACCTTACAGTTAAAATAATATACCAATCATTTAATCTGAATTTTCCTTATTTGAGTCCAATTCCTTTTAAAAGTGTTTCAAATCAATTCCTTTTAAAACTGTTGATTTCCTACTACTATACAAATACTTGGATATATAATAAACTACTTTCGTACTTCCAAAAACAATTATCAAGCATGCGGAGATATATAAATACTTGAAAAAACAAGTATCAAGAATAAGCCCATGATCAAGACAGATACAAGTTCTTTTCTTTTTTTTTTAATGCTTTTAAAATTTTGGGTTTTCCTATTTGTAGAAAGAAACATATGTTCTTTTCTCTTATTAATAATTTTTTAAAATTAACCTATTTGTCTATGCAAACTGTTTTAGATTAATTTATGAATGAGAGTCAAAGAAAAAAAGTTTATTTTTAGCCAACACTTCACATGAACAATTAGGCACGATCCCCAGAATTTTGTTTTTCATTTTATAAGAATAATGTCAGAATTGATTTCAAATTTCATACAAATTCAATGACACCAAATAAAACTCTAAAACTCTTTTGTACCAAACCAACCATTTAAGAAAATTAAATCCATTAAAATGTTAATTAACACTTATATATAAAATAATAAAGAAGTAATTATTGTCAAACGTTAGAATATAGTTTTTAGGTTATTCAGATTTGGGCCTTAGGCTTTTGAATTTTTGTGTCGGATCCATGACGAAGAAAGATAAAGCTGTATGTAAGAGTTTATGTTGAAATAAAGTTTAATTATATAATTAATTAATATATCTTTGTTAAGCTTTTGTATTTAATATATCACAATACCACCTTCAAGATGCTAGGTGGGTATCGGCTCAAGAGACAATGTGTACTATAGTATATATTTAAAATTTAGAGAATATCCATCTTCTTTGAAATAGAAAAGAAGGTGTATCAAAAATATGGGTGAAATTTAATAGTACCACATATTTGAAATCAACGTATTTATATTAAAATATTATGAGATTTTATCTTCATTACTATATACAACTAATACTAATATAGCATGCAATTCTCATGATCTATTACTTTATTAATAATAATGTTGATTATTAGAACTAGCTAGGAAGAGATAACTTGGCAATTTCACCTTCCAAATTGAACAAAGTAATTGAAAGCAACGATGTAAGCCAAACAATGCTTACGAAATTCTTCAAAACTTTCTCAAATAATGAAAACGTCAAAAGATTCTTATATAAAGAATTCCCTGAACATTATGTTTGGGATTCAGAGAACAAAAGCTAGAAGATAATAAAACAGAAAGAAGTGATAGGTCGTGTGAATGCAGCAAATCCAAGGGAATGAGAAAGGTCATAATAATTGTTTTATTTTAAAAGAAAATTATATATTTTTTTATTTACTTTTTTTTTGAAAGGCAATTCAAACGAAATTTATTGAGAAAAGAAGCACCAAGAAGTGCAGAGTTCCAGATACAGGACAAAATACAGACATCATCACCGAGACAAAGTAACCTAAACAGAGCAAAACCACAACCTTACAAAAAGGACAAAAACCAACACAATTAGCTGAAATAATTAACCATATCAGAAGTCTTATCAATGCCCTCCTTGGCTAGGGCGTCTGCCTCTTGATTAGCTTCCCTGTAAACACGGCAGATTTCAAAATCTTTAACATTCTTCTTAAGTTGGTTCATGTGAGCCAACCACTTCTTCAAACGCCAAGGGATATCATCTGAATTTCTCACCCACAACACAGCATTTTAGAGTCACTTTCCACTACTAAGCTATAAGAATCAACCCATTTGGAAGCACAAAACAGGATTAAGGCTTCTCTAATTGCACGTACCTCCGCTTCATTCGATCCCGAGACACCATAGATTTTGAAAACTCCAGTAAAATCTTCCCTTGATCATCACGAAGCACCCCTCCAATCCCAGCTGGCCCTGGTTTCCTTCTAGCGGCGCCATCGACATTGAATTTAAGGAAACCAACCTGTGGCTTCCACCAACGAACAGACCTCTGCAACTTACATTTAGGCCTCAACATCAAGCTGTCAGGAAATCTGTACATGTCAAGGAATGAGCAATTGATCTGGGGCCAAGCCGCCTTTACCCACCACACAAACCTCAATCTCACAATGTTAACAAGCTGGTGAAGGTCGAAAGGTTTTCTCTCAAACACTGCCTCATTTCGATGGAGCCATAACGACCAAGAAATAACAAAAAAAGCCATCCTCCACAATTTTTGGTTTTGTTGACCCTCAAATACAAACTGCCAAGACATGAAAAATTGTAAAGGGTCTCTAGGAGCAACCCATTCCACATTCCAAATACGGCACCAAGCAGCCCAAACATTCCAAGAAAAAGGACACCAAAACATCAAGTGATCCACTGTCTCAACAACGCCACAACCGAAAGCACAAAAAGACGACTCATAAGAAATCAACCCTCGCTTGAAAAGCTCAAATTTTACTCCAATTTTCTTGTTCAAAACTTGCCACACGAAAATTTCCACCTTGGGAGGAGCATATCCAGCCCAAACAAATTTCCAAACTTCATCTGTTTCAAACCGAGAGAATAGAAAAGATTTACAGAAAGATTTTGCTGAATAAGAACCATTAGGGCTTTTTTCCCAAACCAGCAAATCTTTAGCTTCCTCAATCAGTTGGAATTCATCTAATTTTGCTTTAAACCGATTCCACTGTTCCAATTCCCAATCAAAAAGGTTTCTTCTCAATTCGATCTTCCAAGTCCACATGTTGCCAACATATGACCCAAATTCAAAAGCCTTACCAATTCTTTTGGAAGCTAACGCGAAAATTCTAGGGAAGGCAGTAGCAAGACAATCACCATCGACCCACTTGTCTCTCCAAAAATCCACCCTTTTGCCATCACCAATAGAAATAAGAAAGCTATCTTCACCAATAAACGGCCTCAAAATGAATTTCCACAAAGAAGACATGTTTCTACTACCCCCTACTGGCATAATCTCATTACCAACAAACCCATTCTTCTTTGCGACCACTTTACGCCATAGACTGTCATGTTCATTCCCATATCTCCACACCCATTTATTGATCAGTGCCCTGTTTCGTAAACCCAGATCAATGATACCAAGCCCCCCAAGACTTTTGCATTTGGAAATAGAATTCCAATCAATCATATGCAATTTCCTTCCATTCTCGGATCCGGACCAGAAAAATCTTCTCATAATTTTCTCCCAATCATTTTGTACTGTACGAGGAAGTAGGAAGAGGGACATGAATTAGATAGGGCAACTAGCAAGAACGGAATTAATGAGAACTAACCTCTCAGCGTAAGAAAGGTGTTTTGCCTTCCAAGAAGTAAGATTTTTCTGACATCTCTCAATAACGGGTTTCCACATAGCCACTGAATTGATTCTTGATCCCAGCGGAAGCCCCAAATAAGTGCAAGGTAGAGATCCAACCCTGTAATTAACCAAAGCCGCCCATTCTTGGAGCCTCTCATGATCCACATTGACACCAATTAAACTGCTTTTACTAAAATTAACTTTGAGGCCCGAAATTAATTGGAAACATCTGAGGATCCTTCTAACATTTTTAACTTGCTCAACCAAAGGCTTGCAGATAATGATTGTGTCATCAGCATATTGGAGGTGAGAGATGGAAACGCTACCAATTTTAACACCTTCGAAGAACTCCAAATTAACAGCCTTAAGAATAAGAACTTTCAAAGCCTCTCCGATGAGATTGAACAAAAAAGGAGACATAGGGCAACCTTGTCGAAGCCCTCTTGTAGCAGAAAAATTCCTACCAGCCGAGCCATTAACAGGATTGAGATTGAAGAGGTGGTAACACACTTCATAATCCAGCTAACCCACTTAACTCCAAAACCCATCTTCCTCATGACAAATTCAAGAAAATCCCAGTCGACGCTGTCATAAGCCTTTTCAAAATCCACTTTGAAGCACACCCCACCCTTATTATCCTTTTTCATATGATCAACCAGTTCGTTTGCAATCATAGAGCAGTCAAGAATTTGTCTACCTTTGATAAAAGCGAATTGAGACTCACCAATGATCAAAGGCAGAACCTGAGCAAGCCTTCTGGCAAGAATCTTAGCCAAAATTTTGTACAGACAACCAACAAGGCTAATAGGCCTATACTGATCCAACTGAAAAGTTTATTTATTTATTATATATATGTTTACATTAAAAAGGTTTCGAATCTTCACAGGTAGTACTACTTAATCATGTTAAAGGCCGAAATCTTTTGACGATCTATTGACTATTGATGGAATCCCGTGTTCAACATTTAAGGAAACTGCAATGAAAAGGGGATTGTTGGGATCTGATCAGAGCATATGAGAATGCATGATGGAAGTCGTTGCATTTCAGATGCCCAATGAACTGAGAAGTCTCTTTGCAACTTTATTAGTGCATTGTGAACCAACAAATGTGAGGAAACTGTGGGAATATTATTTTGAGACAATGTCTGAAAATTATAAAAGAATGCATGAAAACTCAGTCGACACACAAATTGCGTGCGTGACGAATACAAATATAATTACATTTTACATGAATTTGTTTCAATGTATTTTAAAACTTTCACTTCTAATATTCATTATAATTATTTAAAATTTTTGTTTTAATTCAATATTTGTGATTTCTCATTTCTTATTATTTTCAAGTATTTCAAAACAAATTTTGTTCGAACGTGTTATGCCACGTGCAACGAACGTGAAGGTAAAAACTAGTAATATAAAATGAGCGCTAAACTAGTATCAAAAAAGTGCTATGTTGTATGCCTGTATCAAAATACTAGTATCACTTTGAAATTGAAACATTTTTTTAAAGGAAATTTTAAGTAAATTATTTCTTATTAGATATATATAGAGTTGGCAAAATGAACCCGAAACCTAAACCCCGCCCGAGCCTGAACCCGACCAAATCCGAGTTGACTAGAAAAGTCAATGTCCCGAACCCGAGGCAGCCCGATCCTGACCCGAGCCCGAACCCGGAATAATTTGAATTTAATAATAATTTATAAAACAAAATATTTTATTGTTTAGAAAAAAACACATTTAGTACCCTTATAACTAATTAAAGTATAATTAATTAATTAAATTCATGAAATTTTAATTTTGTTTAAACAAATAAAGAGTCTACAAAAGCAGATGATGAAACAGAAGCAAAGGTTTAAACTGAAAGTCCCGTCCCTGTTCAATCTATCCCTTATTTTAGTTCAATTTAGTCCCCAAAGTTCTTTAGTGGTTCAATTAAGGGTCTATTAGCTTTTAATTTGTTTAATTTAAGACTTTCATTTTAATTATATGCTTAATTTGTTTTAATTTGTAATAGTTTAGGATTGATTAACATTAATTAATTTAAATTAGTGTTAAAGTATATGTATTTTATATTTAATTCAATTAATTTTAAATGTTGCACGACCACTTAATATGGTCGGTGACTAGAGTCTTTCCGAAGAAAGATTTTCATTTTTCAACGAGTGGTCGAGTTTTCGGGACTCTCTGAATGACTCTATGGATGAGACTGTTCTTTCGCTATTAATCATTTGTTAGTAATTTTTAACAATTATTCAATCTTTATATATATTGATAATTATGTTATATTATATTATTATTATATTATATATTATCTATAAACTTATCTATATTATATATAAAAGTAGGAGTTTTGTAAAACTTTTGAATCGACCATTATACCCTTATTTTTCTAACATATTTCTAAAACTACCATTATACAATTAATATTTTAATTTTCTTATAATTTTCTTAACACATCTTATTTGATTAAATGACCTAGCAACATAGTATTACATAAATTTGGATTCAACGTACTATTACATAAATTTGGATTTGATTAAATTTAATTTTCTTAACATACCTTATTTGATTAAATTACCTTCCTAGATGAAATTCTATATTGGTTAAACTTCTAACACTAACACTAGCAAAATTAAAATTATTATTAAATTTGTTATAGTTCTACTTCTTTGTATCATTTTTGTTATTAGTATATAAGTTGTTACTCATCATTATTATTAAGCATATAACATTAATTAACGTACATGAAACCTAAAAGTTTGTGAGTTATTTCTCTCTCCTCCTCTAGCTTTTTCTCCTTAATATTTTAAATCTACTTTTGATGAAATTTGATTTAGTTTACATGCATAGCTCTCTTTTTTTAATTGCTGCAGTGCTCAAAAAATTTTGGTCAATGAAAATTAGATGGTTACAATGTGGGTTTTGATATTTCTGTTGCTTTTTCATTTAATTTCATTGTTTTTTATCCAACAGATTTTCTTTGTGATTATGGGCATAGCTTAATTTTATCTTTTTCGGCATCATCATCATATTTTAGTTATTCTATTTTTATTGTATTGATTGATATGATCGTCTCATCTCATACTAATTGGAGTACTAAATATAATAATTACTATTATTATTATCAATATATATTCCAACAATATAATTTGTTAATATCATCTCATATCATACTAATTAGATTACTAAATACAAGTTGATCGGTCCGCGCTGGCGCGTCGGACATTCTTTGTTATAGATTTTTTTATTATTGTTTGAATGCAGAAAGGATTTCGTTCCAAAATTTTGTAATTTTATTAGTATTTTGTGTATTTGTGAAGTAGTTTTCCAATTAAATGGATCTCAAATATTTATATATATAACTTATTAATGGTGGTTGAGTTTTATAGTTGTAAAATTCATTTTTTGTTGATAAAATCGTAGCTTGTAATTCATTTCTTATTCTCGGACATTAACCTTTGCTATCTAAAATATCCCCTTTCTCATAAATATAATTAAATTCTTTCTATCATTATAGTTTGAGAAAGATGAGAGACGTTTTTATCTTTTAAAAGAAAATCATTAAATTAAAATAAAACCAATTAGTCTGAAGACTTTAAAGGGTTTTACACATAAAATTACAGAAATAATCAAATTAAGAAGAACAAAAAGATGGCACAAAGTAGGTAAATGGGTCTTCCAAAAAAGTGGCAAAAGACCAAAATGAATGGTGAGAAACTAATTAAGGGTTTTCTTAGTAAATAAATAATACATGATTTTATGGTCAATAAATGTTTTCACATTCAACTGGTTAAAAACCCTTGCAATTACATAAAAGGGTTGGCGCGTCGGGCGTTCAGAAATCTACTTCTTTGAACAATTTTCTATTCGAATTAAATTGTTTGATACGTAGAAAATTTCGAAAGTACTATGATTTTAAATGTGTTGCATCTTTAAAAGGCTATACTATTAACATTGAGCATTCGCCCTAAAGTTAGCAATAAATAGTAAATATCAGTTTGTACATGGACATGTGCAATAGCTTCAATTTTGTTTCCTTTTCTAAAGTGTGTAGCATTTAAACAAAAACTAAGTTTACTCTCTTCTTCATATGAACATGAAAGGCCTAAAAGAGGTTACAATTCAAGATAATTAAGGGGGGGGGGATAGGATTTATTATAACATTTATGTGAAAGGAAAGGATAATTACAAAAAAGGGCTCAAGGGTAAGAAACTAACCTAGGGTCTTCTTAATAATTTGGCAAGTGAAAAAAGACAGAAAAGGACAAAAAAAGTTCAAATGGAGCATCCTCATCGATTCTCAAAATGGGCCTTTGGTAAATTCCCTGGGTCTTTCAAATAATATTTAGTATATATATATATATATATATATATATATATATAATAATAATAATAATAATAATAATAATAATAATTACTATTACTAAGCTTGCACTTGAAGGACTCTTAATATCGAATCGAAATCAAACCCGAGCCCGAACCCGCCCTTAGCCTGAACTTGAACTCTACCCGAGATCGAAACCGAAAATACCCGAACCCGACATAACCCGAGCCCGAAAATACCCGAACCCGACTAAGCCCGAACCTGGAAAAGTCCGAACCAGAAGTGACCGAATCCGAATCCGGTCGAACCCGTCCCAATTGCTAGCTCTAGATATATAATTTGTATAATATCATTATTAATAATATATAAATTAATAAATACAAAATGCGTACGAATTTGAAGAGATGATATGACTTGCATGCTACAGCTAGCATGCATGCTCTGTACTCAACAGTCAACTCATGACGATGGTATCTCATCCTCCTTATACTATTATTTTGCTACTTACAGCTAGCACCATAGCACATGCTTGTGCTCCCAAATTTTGTCTTTCCTTACGTAAAATTTTAAATTTCCAAAGAAAACTTTATGAAAATTTGTCAAAAAAGAAAGAAGGAAGATTTGTCATTTAAAAATTTTGTTCAAAGAAAATTCCTTATGTATAGTATAGGACTATATATATATATATATATATATATATATAATAAATACAATTCAAAAACCAAAACCCATTGGAATTTGAAAGATACAAAGAAACTACTCTCTCTTTGTTCTTTTCTAGTATGATCTTTTAAAATCTCTAATGAATGATGATGGATAGGCTCACAACTTCCAAGTTATCAATTTATGGTATGAGTACCAATTGAGAGGAAAATTTGGGAATTATGCTTTATCTATTTCATTTCATTTCATTTCTTTGTACCAATTAGATTTTCCTTATACATGTTGCCTTGAATTCCATAATAGTCCCAATGTTATGTTTTTGTCCATTTAGGCCCCGTTTGTTTCGTGGTAACGTTCGCGGTAATGTCCAGATATATTCGGGTAAGGCACTTATTTTAAGTGATTTACCCTCATTTGGGCATTGTGGCGCTGGGCATGTGAAATATCCTTACGCACCATTATTCCCGCAGTAGGCTCAACGCGAGCGTATCAGAATCACGAACGGATCTTGGCGCATAGAATTGCGGGGCCAATTTGAATATAATTATTTTAAGGGAGGCCAATTTAAAATTTTTAGTGGAAGTACATGCATAATAAATGAAATCTACAAATTTTGGGGGGAAGCCCCTCAAGCTACAAATAGAATCCGCCCCTTATCAGGATACCCACTCTGCAAAAGGGCATCTGGGATACCCGCTCTGCAAAAGGGTATCTGGGATACCCGATCAATTTACTTAACCTACCTGAACATCTCGACCTGTGTTAATATATCTCAATACCGCGAAACAAGCAGCCCTTAAAAGTTAGAACAATGGTATGTCCCATTTCGTTACCAATGTCTCATTTAGGATTTTCAAGAAATAGATTATTAATGTCAATGAAATACAAAGCTAGCCATAGCCCATAGGTATGATATCTATACCTTTACTTAATAGAAGGCCAACGAGTTTCCTGTTCATGTAACAGTAGCAAATTCAAATCGATTTTGCCTCAATTTCCTCCAATTTGGCGCCGCGTGTCCCAATTACAAATTACTGTTTTCAATCGGGTAATTGGTGCTCCAATCTTCGCCCGAGCCCGATTTGCTCCTTGATTCGGTCCCTGATTTTCAGGCTTTTCCTTGCTTTTGGTGTTCAATTCTCACACACTCTCACACTCTCCCCCCATTCCATGCTATTGCCTTCTCCGTGGATTGGATTGGTCTGTTGTGAAGCCTAAATTAGTATTTGCCTAACTTAAATTTTATTAGAGAATTAAATTGGAAAGTGGAGGATCAAATTGAAGGAAAAAAATCTAAAGATTTGGGTCAAATTGAAGGAAATAGAAGTTATGGGGAAAAGAAGTAATTTAGCCTTTATTATAAAATGAAACCATTTATTTTTCTCTTCTCCTTCTTCCCTGTAATAAACCTTCATTTTTTTCTTCTCTCTTTAACCGACTAAGCTCTCTCTCTCTCTCAAATCTTCCACTCAAATTTTCCCCTCAAATTAAGCATGCAAACAGAGAAGAATAATCTCCATTCCAAGCTTTTCGTTTGCTATAAATGGCTTGGAATTTCATGATTATTTGAATGAGTTTGGGTAGCTCAAAGAAAGGTAAGAAACTTGTCAACATCGTGCCTTGTTTCTTGTCTATTAATTTATTATTTGGATTTGACTTTGTTTTCGATTGATAGAATATTTTTATTGCTATTGTCGGTTTTGACGAATCCGCATTTACTTTGATTTGAAAACTTCAGTATTTTAAATTTATACTTAACTCATGTTTTCTTAATTTTTGATCTGCTATTGACGCTTCGTGTTGCTTTGTAATGCGTGACCAGCCGGCATGTGTTTCGAGGTGACACGGCGGTTGTCCGTGCTCGACTTTCGGGTCGGGGCGTGACATCTGTTACCTGCTCCCTTTCTTTTTCCTTTTTGACCGCAAGAGAAGATTTTAGGTGCGAAGAGGGATAAAGGAGTGAGCTCTTAGGATCTTACAACATTTTGTTGTTGCTTCCTCAAATCTTGCTTTTTCTTCACTTTCTTCTTTCGCCTAGATTTGTATTTATCTTTCTAATGTTGGATCTTCTCTTATTTTTGCCTCTGAAGCTATAATTAATCTTAGTTTATGCTTAATTATTAGGTAATTTGATGTTTTCACTACTGTTGAATTTCTTAATACGGTTTATAGGCTTCGAATTTACTTTTCCCATGTTGCTGAATTATTAAAAAATCTTATTCTATTTCTTAATTTGTTTTGCTTTTAGTTTCTTTAAGTGAGTGAGAGTAGCAAGATTCATTGAGGTAATTTCAATTTATTAGGCCATGTTTTTTGTTATGGTCCCTATTTTTCAAATGTAAGCAAATATTGTCAATCTATGTTAATTTACAAAATGTCTAGTTCTTAACAAGTGGAAATTTTATTAATCATCATGATATTACTCTTTGGTTTTGGGTATTTAGATTAACTGATGCTTATTGAGTTTGTAAAAATAGGACTTTGGACTTATTTATTGATCTTACGTGCTTTTCCATCATGATATTACTTTGTGCTTTGATTTTGGGATGGCAAAGCACCTAAGATCACTTTCCATTGTTCCATAGTTAGTGGTTTTATGTTCTGTCATGATTTTGGTGTTGTGGCTATCCGAACCAGATCGTGCCATGATATTATCATAAGGTGAGTAATTTAAATTCGTAAGTCCAATTTGCTTTACTACATTGCTGCCTAATGTGAATACTTTTTGCACATGCCACATGTCTCTGTACTCTAATATAGGTATCTGAAGTAATTTGCAGATTACTGGGTCATCTTGCCCATTATCGTTCAAGGGAAGCCCCTATTGGATGGCACCTAAGGTCAGCATGGTTTCGTAATTATATTCCAATGTCACCAAATCTATGATGCTTTCTGTTATATCATTAAAATCCCATTCTTATTCAGGTGTCATAACGCGCAAATCGCGAGACTTGAGCACTAGACTCATTGGAAAGGAGTCGCCACCAATCTTTTTTATCTAGGTGTGATTGGCCACCTAAATTTGATTAACCATTTTAATGTGTCCTTAATGTTAAATTAATTTCATTAATAATGATCAAACATTGGTCTTTGTTACCAAATTTTGGGTTCGGGGGTTCGATTACACGTAGGGAAGGTATTAGCACCCCTACAACGCCTATCAAAAGAAAGTACCATTTTAAATAAACATTAACCTTAACCTTAACCTTAATTATAACCTTTTAATCCTTTAAATTTATGTTTGTTAAATTTACCCTTTACTGCAAATCTCATTTTTAGCCTTTGAATTTTGATCATATCTTTTTTTTATTTAGTCTCCCACAAATTGGCAAGTCCCAAAGTTATTATTATTTTAATTTATTATGTTTTTATGATTTTTCTAGACTTTCCACAAATTAGCAAAATCTAAAATTATCTTTTAATTGTTTTTTATTTATTTTAATATCTTTTTTTTAGAAATAAACTTTTTGATTAATGAGATTGGGTTTACAAACGCACAGGAAACCGTACACCGCTACATGATTAGCTACATTACCGAAACGCTAATCTATGAGCCAACAAACAAACCCCTTCCCCAACAAATACAATTGAAATCTCATAACACCTACTCCTGAACCTAGAAACTGAAAACTATACCTACCTACAAACCAAATAAACAAACAAACAAATTACAAATTAAACTCACATTTCGTGAGAGCTGAACCCAAGACCTCATGGTCCAGGTATGCTGGAACTAAGAGTCCAGTACTCTACCACCAGGCCAAATGCCCGATGGTAATTTTTTAATATCTTTTAAATCCCCCACAATTTGGCAAGATATAGAAGAATATTTTTTTAAATTAATTATTATTATTATTTTTTATTTCTTAAAATATCTCCCAAACCTTCCACAATTTGGCAAGATTTAGAAACTATTCTCATTATTATTCAACTTTATAATTTATTACATGAAAACCCTAATTATGCAAAATCCTCAAATTCCCCACAAGACTGGCAGAATTTGGTAGATTTATTTACCCTAATCTAATGCATATGATGCAAAATATAAATTAAAGAGAAAAAAAAGTACCATATCATTCACTTAATTTTAAAGCTTTTATTTCAAAGAGAATAATTTTAATTTTTTGGAGTTTCTGTTTGAAATTATTTACAAAATAAAAACATGATTTTAAACCAATCTCGTTTCTTGCATCAAGGTAACAATTGAATGTTAAACTCATAAAAACAATATAATACAACAAATCTAACATTAATTGTTAAAGACAGATTAACAAAAGTTGAAGAAGAGAATAATAATATATAATATATACATATGCTAATGATAAGAAAATAGAAGAAAAAAAAAAGAATCTAGATTGTAAGCATAAAGCAAAGGAAAATCAAGATGGGTGCACGATTACAACACGGCCCCACAAAGAAAATAGGTATTGAACATACCTTTTACTTTCAAAATGCTTTTATTTTCTTGTTCCACCAACGAAAGGAAAATTACAAGATAATTTCTATTGGTTAAGATCCGAAAACTCAACTGCAATGAGTAGCCGTCAGTGTGTGTCTCTCCATCTGTGTCTATCTCTCC
>AWUE01000163.1:0-10910 GCA_001974825.2 Corchorus olitorius | reverse complement strand
CAATTTCTCACTCAACGTTCCTTATCTCCTTTGGAAGAGCTTCCGCTCTCAACCAATTGCTACAAACAACCGAGCCTGGACGTCAATCCGCGACTTGATCTAGCTAATGTTAACTTAATTTATCAAGAAAGTGACGGCTCAATCAATCAAAACAAACAACATAGAATTAAAACAGAGATCAAAGGAAGACTCTAACAGTTATAATATATAAGCACAAAATCTCACCAATATATAAGTCAAGAGATCAATTAAATTCTACATTAGAGAAAAGAAAATGATTACTCACTCATGAATTGAGTGAGCATCCAAAGAATAAGAAGAAAAACTTATCTTATGGATGGGAAGAGAAGGGGGCGGCGGCACTAGGACTTTTGTCCTCCAATTCTTCAACAATTCTACCAAATACAATTTCTAGATCTATGTGTATTAAAAACCTAGACCTAAGGTGGCTATTTATAGTGGAAATAACCCTAGGAATTCCAATCCTAACTTGGAAAGAGGTCTAAGTCGGTTTTGGGTCTAACTTAGACTCCAAGTTGGATTAAAAGTCTTCCTAAAGTAGAATCCAAGTTAAAATAGGATCCTGAAAAAATCATGATTTCGTGCAGAGACTTCAACGGCATTTTCGGGCTTGAAGGTAGCAGAACTTGGTCTTGGATTTCAAAGGAAAGTTGTAGATCTCGGAGTCAGCTTTGAAACGAGTACTCATGGGCTTCAAACGGAGGTCTGAGTAGAAAGTTATGATTTTTCTACCAAAACTGCGCTGAATCCTAATCCTATTAGGACTAGAATCGGGAATCTACGAGATTTGGATATTTCCTTGGATATAGGAATCATTAATTGGGATTTTAATTCCAATTAATGACTTATATGGGCTGACTATTTTCCCATATAAAATATCTAAAAATAGCAAAGCTTAAGGGCTTATTGATGACTTGCCTTCAATCCTTGCTCTTTGAAATAATTCTTCAAAGTCTTCAAATCTTCAAATTACCTTCAATGAGTCTTCAAACACGAGCTTCGAATCTCCAAATCTATACTCAAAATTGGTTTGCTAAAATCTGTGTAAAAAGTCATTAAAATAGCTCCAAAACTAGTGAAAAATAACAATTTCTTAATTTCACATCTCTTAAAGACTTAAAACACAAATGTTATCAAAATAGCATATATTTAAGCATAAATAGATCCAAAAACAGAATAAAATAGCCATAAAAATATGGTTGTTTTTGGCTCAATCATATACTCTGCTTTTTTGTATCTTGGTGGATGCTGTGAAAAAATGCAGTAAATAAATTTCTGGACAGTGGTTGCTGATGCATGAGTTTAATAATTCATAATTTGCCCTGCCTTGCTGCATTACTGTTTTTGTTGCTCCTATACATGGGTTCAATAGGTCCATTGCCTGTTTTGCCCCTTTTTTACACCTGCTGCAATGTTGATTGTTCACACTTTGCTGCTTTTGTCATGGCATATTATGCATTCACCCTCTGTGAAGATTCTTTGATGCATTGACACTTGATATGTTGCTGCATTTCCTATTTGAAAACAATTTGCGATGCCCTCTGTTTGGATTTGTTACCCTACTTTGTTCCACCATCCTGTTTGTCTTTAAACTAATACTTACCTGGTTCAAGTACTTGTTGCTTTCTGTTAGAGCTACTTCTCCATTCAAACGACCAAATCCTGCTTGCACTAAATCCTGCATATTAGTTCAGTAACCTGACCATCCATTATACTAAGCTAGTCATATGCCCTCCCCTTTACCATTTGTTTGATGGCTTACATTCCACTGTTGATGTGCTTTCTGTTTAAAAAGTATTAACTTCCTAGGTCATGTGGTTAAAGGTTTTTGCATGAGGTCCTTTTTCCTGTGACCAATTGTTTCTTTGGATTGCCATTCTGCATTTTAATGCCTCTGTCTTGATATCCTTGCTCTGTCACAACTGGCCTGGTTTTTCATTCTTATGTTTGGTGAATGCTGAATGTGGATGCCTCTTGCTCATGACTCTGTTTCTTCCCTTGAATTGACTGCACTGAATTCATACCTTGCTCTTTATGCTTGTAATGGATTCAAATAGCCATTTTGTCATTTAGACCTGCAATGATATTAGGTTGCATTTCCACTGTTTCTTGAAAGGCAGATTGGCACTTCGAGGCCAGGAATTAATCCTGAACCTCATGTCCCAAAATCTGCCTAAAACAAAAAAACTCCCCCAGGCTTTAAACTTACTGTTTGTACTCATCAATTTGCTGTTTTTGGTGCAATTCTTTGCTTTTTGACTTGTTATGTTTGTTTGTTGTATTTCATGCATCACTATTGACTCAATCTTCACTGTATTAGCCCTTGCACACTCTCATGTACAACCCTGCATATTGAGGTCTTTCAAAATATCTTCGATGCGCGGGTACATGGCTTTTTGATCATCCCATGCATGCTACCTTGCTCTGTTTGCTGTTGGTTGCCTTTTTTTGAAAAGAAATAGCATACCACCAATTAATGGTGCCTATACTTGGAGCCTGGGGGAAACATTTTGCTTTTGCACCTTTTCACTAACCTGTAGGTTTAACCCTACCAAAAAGATGCTGGAAATTGCCATGGTGCTAGACAAGTGATGAATGCAACTCGACGTGAGCCAAATGGGAAAAAAAAAGGCGGGAAGGACCATCAAGACCTGTTGCCCAATTTTGTAAAAACAAGAGTATTAGACTATTAATGTAAACATACTGTTTCCCTATTTTTTGTAATCTTTTAATTTTCCAATTTTTTTGTGTTGTAATTATGCAAATGTACCTAATGTTGCTTAATGTACTATGTATTTAAAGCATGCCTAATAAAACTTCTTTTTTTCTTGATTAAGTCTAAGAGTGAGCCTAAAATTGGTAATTACTTCTAACTAAAAATTGCTAATATAAAGACTGTAACTAATGGTCCAAATGTAAATATGACTAAAGCAAATGGTATGTGAATTAAATTAACCTAAACATCCCCAAATTGCAAATCAAGAAATATATTGACCAAAAATGCGATGGTACTAAATGGAATCAAACTCTAGAAAATTCATAGCTATTTAGCTAATCTAAACTAAAAGTATAATTAAGATGACCAAAGAGAACCTAGAGTATGCAAAAACGACCAAAATGCCCCAAAATATGGAAAAACAACCAAAATGCCCCTGGATGTGCAAAAATGACCAAAATGCCGCTAGATGTGCAAAAATGACCAAAATTCCCCTGGATATGCAAAAATGACCAAAATGCCCATGGGCGTGCGAATGATCAATTAAGAAGTAAGTTGATTCAATTCATGGTCCTAAGACAAAAATGGGTGTCTACACTTGGCAATATGACAACAAAGTCCAACATGATGGTGAGACAAACAAGTACTCTTTTATGAGTGGTAAGATTCCTATTCCTCTAGTTCCATTATCACCTTAAGAAGCTTTAAAAGATCAATTGAAATTAAGAGATGATTTTGCTAGATTAGAGGCTGAA
This sequence comes from Corchorus olitorius, assembly GCA_001974825.2. Taxonomy (NCBI): domain Eukaryota; kingdom Viridiplantae; phylum Streptophyta; class Magnoliopsida; order Malvales; family Malvaceae; genus Corchorus; species Corchorus olitorius. The sequence continues at coordinate 7,418 of AWUE01000163.1, read as the reverse complement.
TTTAGGGTTAAGCAAATGAGTAAAAGATAACCTAAATTGCATGATCGTGATAACGCAAATGGGGCTGTTTTGGGTGAAAAGAAAGTTAGCGCAAAGAAGGTTGTTAAAGAGTGTATGTTAGCTACTAAGAGTGAGATTAAGGAAGCTTTGAATGAAAAATCTTGTATGATCTTACTTTTGTTTCGAAATACACTTTTGAGTACTAACAACTTGGTTGGAAAACTTCCAAGCAATATTGTTTCTCTTTTGAGAGATTATGCAGATGTGTTTCCTAAGGAAATTTCTAGTGGATTGCCACCAATTAGAGGGATTGAGCATCAAATTGACTTCATCCCTGGGGCGCAAATACCTAATAGGTCAGACTATAGGACAAATCCTGATGAGACTAAGGAATTGGAGAAACAAGTTGGAGAGTTGCTTGAAAAGGGTTATGTGAGAATAAGCATTTCTCCATGTGTTGTTCCTATGTTGCTAGTTCCAAAGAAGGATGGAACTTGGAGAATTTGTGTTGATTGTCGAGCTATCAACAACATAACAGTTAAGTATCGTCACCCTATTCCTAGATTAGATGGTATGTTAGATGAATTGCATAGTGCTTGTTTATTTTCTAAGATTGATCTTAAGAGTGGGTACCATCAAATTCGCATGAAAGAGGGTGATGAATGGAAAACTGCCTTTAAAAATAAGCTTGGATTGTATGAATTGTTAGTTATGCCTTTTGGATTGACTAATGCACCTAATACTTTTATGAGGCTAATGAACCATGTTTTGAGAGCTTTTATTGGTAAGTTTGTTGTTGTTTACTTTGATGATATACTTGTATATAGCAAAACTTTAGAGGATCATGTTGAGCATTTGAGATGTGTGATAGACATTTATTTTACTTAGTTATTTATGCTTAATTTGTATATTTTAAATGTCTATCTTGTTTCATTTCTACCTAATTGCTTTGTTTTTGTCTTATAGGTACTTTTGAAGATGCTTATGATGAAATAGGACAATTCAAGGTGATTTCGTAAAGTATTTCGAGAAGCTTTTCGGATCTTAGGACTTGATTACGGAGTGGATAAGTTTCTGATGCTCCCCGTGAGTGGGGAGGCATCCATGCCGAACCTGTCAAGCTCCTGGAAGCAAATAAACTTTCTGATGCATGCCGAGCGCAGGGAGGTACCCTTGCCACGAACGGGGAGGTTCCTGACAAATTGCGATTTTTGGCAGATTTTCCTATTTTCAATGGGCTTTTATCTAGATTTGATCTTAAATTAAATCCCACGACTTATGGGCTAAGTCAAGTCTAAAGTTAGCTATTTTCCTAGTCTTTTTAGGATTTAAATATATCTATTAATTATTTATTTATTTTCTAGTTATTTTAGGATTAGGTTTTAGCCCCTATATAAAGGGAGTCTTTGTACACAATTCTGCACAATCTTTATCAATCTCTCTTCTACTTGTTCCTGGTTTTCATCAATTATGAGATAAGTTTTTCTCTCCAATTCCATGCTTAGACTTTGAAGTTGATTTGTGAGATTTATGTTCTTAACCTGATTATTTAGTTTGGTATTTTACGATTTCAGATTTATTTTTGGTAGTGTTTGGGAACTAAAATTTGGATTTGGAATTGGATTTCAAATTTGACATTTGAAATGTATGATTTCCAAATTTATGAATTTCAAATTCTTTCTTTGGAAACAAGTAATTTGAAATTCTATAACTTCAGATTATTTGTTTGGATAACTAATATTTGGATTTCGATTTGGATTTGGATTTGAGGATTTGAACTAGCATTTTTTTTCTTACCATATAAAAAGTAAATAAAATACTAATAAATAAAATTTTCAATACCATTCATAATGCTAATATTAAATAAAAAAATTTAAAGATACCAACAACTTTTAAAACCTCATACTCATATCTATTTCATCTATAAAAATATGCCACAAGCTTACTAGATATGTTCTAATCCTTATTTTTTGACCATGCAAACCGATGGTTGCAGTAAATACAAGACATAATCAATCTTTTCATCATCGGGTAGAGATTTTAACAAGTAAAATTTTTTATGGACAACCATTCATCAACCTATTAACCGCTCAAAAAATATCATTTCGATTGAGACCTACAATCTTGGAAACAACCCCATATATCTCTTCCCCGGTAGGCTTTGGTCTTTCTTGATTCTTCTTCATTTCCACATACTCCTTGAGTGATGTAGCCATTTCGATTGAGACATTCATTGTTGTTTTGCTTACCTAGTATTTCCATTTTCCTATACCGACAGCAAGCAAATTTTCATCATCAAGCAATACTAAAATCAAAATTTTCAGTATCACTAGTATTAGATGTCCAGCATTACGTTTAGACATTAACTCAGAATCGTAGGTGGCTATCACGCATGCATTAACATGGCATTTTCATAATCACATACCTTTTACATTGTAGTACTCATACCATATTCACATTCTAGTTCTATAATGCATTATTAGCGTTTGCATAGAAAAACAACAAAATAGAGCATGGATCATTAAAATTTGTGGCACTGCATTATATAGCATTTTGAGTTGTTTGGGTTTCATTTGGTAGCCAAATCATGAGTTTCCTAGCAATTAAAGGCCGGTCCATAAATGACAGTTTAATCATGCAAATAGAACAACAGTGAGGAAGCACTTTTTCACACCAGCTCACTTCACACATTACACTTACAACAACAGATTTTGGTCATTTCATTCATTCAATTTGGTCTCATGCATGGTTTATCTCATTCAAAGCTACACTGCATTACTTTCTTTTCACATTCTTTCCTATCACCCAAACAAAAACAACACATCTTCCGTATATTTTTTCATTCATCATAGCATTGCAAAAAGGCAGAGGCATCAAACAACTGCAGGGCAGGCAAGGCAGAGCTCTTTTGACAGCAATAAATGTTCCAGGATGATTTGAAGCGAGCTAAAACAAAGACAAAGGGAGAAATTTACTTGAGACAGCGTGTCTAGCTGTCATTGGCCCCTAATTGGCACTAAAAAGACTTTGAGAACGCCACTTCAACACCTACAAGGGATGAAAACAAGTGAATTAATAAAGTAAACTCGATCATTTGAATTAATGTCAAATGCATGTGTCTCTTATAATGTGAATCTTGTTTCCATTCGTTGTAACCCGACCTTTTAAAAAAAAAATATATGTACGCAAACAATAGGGCAACGAATTTTCCATTTGCATGCGACTGTGATGTTTTGGGAAACAAATATATTTGATCAACTTCAAATATCACTGAAAAATTAAGCTGCCAAGTCCCACAGATTTTTAACTTAATTGTCATGAGCAAAGTCATGAGCAATTTACGATATGATGAAGATTTCACTTTTAATTGTCAACTAATTAGTTCAAGAAACCAAGTTTTAAACAAATATGAATTTTATCTCCAAATTAATGATTTTAACTTTTTTGCTAACTTCTTTGATGAAAAAGTCCAACCCTTGTGTATATAATTGGACTTGGGAATCATTAAATCATATTGTAAATATATTATTTTAGGATAGATATATATTACAACCATATATAGACTGCAAACCAACTTTTCAAGATAGAGGGAAAGGGGTGTGGGAATTGAAACTCATCCCAACATGAACAAGTTCATTACATAAGCTCAGGAAAATCAATGGGAATATGGCCTTTTTGTCTTAAATACAGGGTAAATAAAGAAAGAGGGGGAAATATAACCCTCATCTTCATGATTAGTTAAAATGGCAGAGTGCAGACATTGTTTTGCAAACAAGAATATCTTGAAGCTAAGACCAATTCCAATTCTAATGTTAAACTTAGGAAAGTCAAAAGCTTTGAGAATTTTAGTATTGAGTACTTGCTAACCAATCAAAAGCAGAATTTCATATCAATCTTATGGTATACATAAGATAAGATGATAAAAAGTGAATACCTTCTCTAGAGCAAGAGCATGATGAAGATCCAACTTCAATCCATCATTTGATTACAGACTTGTACCTAATAACCAAGTCTTGGTTATTCTTCACGATTTATCTACAAATGTACTATGAAGAATCAAGAGATGTTTACCAAGATTTATCTACAAATGTGCAATTTTCTTCCATTTAATCATCAACCATAAATACTATCACAAAATATTCAGATCTAACAATCTACAAATTTAATAAATCGATAATACTAAAGCCGTATAGCATCACAAGTAGAAGCAGTAAATTATGAACCGAGCAAAACAGATAAACAAGCCAATGTTTACGAAAAGGATAAACGGATAAAGAATACCTGGTAATTAATGGAGTTTGGGAGGAGGAAGAATCCACACAAACTTTGGTGAAGCGGAGGCGTCGATCTTCTAGTATTGATTTTGGGAGCCGCGTATTCTTAGAGGAGGAAGAACGGGGAGAAGCCAGGATTTGATAAATTACAAGTTTTTAATGGGATTTGAAATTTTTATATTTTGGCCTTGTGAAATTTGGGCTGGATTTGTTAAATTCAAATCCAACTTAGCAAATAGGCTATCCAAACAAAAAATTTGTATTTACAATTTCAATTCCAAATTTTTTTGCTCAAATGTGGGTTCCCAAATTGACCATTTATGTTTTTTATGATTTCTAATTGATTTGGGTGATCAACTTATTAATTAGGATTATAAATCTATTGCTAGTTGGAATTCTATACCGTTTGGTTAGGTTTCACATGGTAGCAACTAGTTAATTGGGAGTTATTGAAGGATAACTGGGAACCACTAGGAAATCAGGAATGCAAATTGAATGCTTGCCCATTTAGGGAGTGTTATCTGTGTAGGCTATATAATTCACTATGCTTAATGCTGTTGAATCTTGATTTCTATTGTGCGTTTGCCATAGGGTTAGGACCTCAATTAGGCTAGTTAATAGTGTCCGCTTTAATTAGTATTTTGGTGAATTCATGGGATTGATTAGCGTTTGTTGTTAATCTACGCCTTCTATCTTAATGAATATGTTAATATCTTTTGTTTCAATGATCAGATCAACCTGAATAGTCGATGCTTGGGATTGGAGTATTTACTTATCTTGTTTGTTAATTTTATTATTTTCTTGTTTATTTATTTTATCGTCACTCTATTCACAAAAACCCCAAAAATTGTTAGTTTTAGGATTAATTAGAGTAAAGTAGTTTACACAACTCTCTATGGGATCGACCTGAACTTACCCTGTCTATAGGAAGGTTTAGTAATTTATTTCTGGTGGTAAACAACACCCATCAAATTTTGGTGGCGTTGCCGGGGAGTTGGTTTGTATTACTACTTTACTTTATTTTTGTGTTTTGTGTTTTTGTTTTTGTACTTTTTTTTTGTAACTTTGCAGGTTTAGGCATTAGGCGCTATACAAGTCACCCCTTCATTCAAGGGTTGAAGGATTATTGACAAAATTTGGTTTCCTTGTTCCTTGAACTTAAATTCTATTTTCTTTATTATGGAGCAATTTAGTTCTTATGATGGATTTTCTTATTATGAACCTTATTACAACCATTTTTCTTACAATCCAGGTTATGAAGATTATCCACCATATTAGCAGCATGGAGATCAATATTTTCATAGTTCCTATTATAAGCCATATGCAAGTTATCACCGATTGGATGAACAACAAATTCAATTCTCACAACATGTTCAATCGAATTTGGAAGCAATTTTGCAGATATTGACTGATTATGAGTATAACTCGAATTTGGAAGCAATTTTGCAGAAGTTGACTGAGAAAATTGATGAGAACTTGTTGAGACATGATGAGGAAATCACAAACATTAAGAATCAAATGCGGGAGCTTGTTACTTCCTTAGGAAGGGTCGAAGCTTACCTCAATGTCCTTGAAGAAGAAGAAAATGAAGCATGGGAAGTGAACCAAGTTGAGGATGAAGTTGAGAAACAAGAGAAAACGAACTCTAATTTAAATTGGACCTTGTTGAGAGTCAAACTAGGCAGAATTCAGAAAACCTTCTGATTCAACCTCTGGAGAGGTCGAACTCAACCTTCGTAGAGGTCGAAACAACAACTTGCCCAGATGGACTTGATGAGATAACTTCTTCACCAGATCAATATCAACTCCTTCCCAAGCCAACTTTAAGTGGAAATTCTGCATCCGAAGCCAATATGGTTGATAAATCTCCTCCAATTGAGATTTTGAGATGTGAGAAACAAGATTTCCTAGGGATTGAGAAGTTCTTGAAGTTTGGGTGCTTCAATGGTGATGATTCATATGACGAATGGGTGACAATGAAGCCATTCTTTAAGAATGATGATGCCTGCAAGTTTCCTAAAGTAGCCAAGATGTTGAGAATGCAAGAGGAGTGTAAAGTCAATTTCTTTCACTCGAAGAAGCTCTTGCATGAACCCACCACAGCAACAACAAGGGCATTGGCCTTACTAGCCATTTATGGAGTTCCTTTAAGCAAAATTGGCCTTACTATCTCATTAAATTGCTTTTATTCTTATATTTGCAAATTTTTGAATTTTATTCATATTTGCTTTTTGCTTTGAGGTGGAAAGATCCTCCTTGAAGAATAGAGAATGGAAAGGTCTAACCAAAGACATTAAAGAAAGGCGCTTATGGGAGGCAACCCAATTTTTAGTTGTTTCCTCTTAATTTTATTTGTTTTTATTTTATTTCATGGTGGATAGGTTGAAAGAGCGGAAGCCAAAGCGAGCACTCAGGCTTGTTGCGTGTGGCAAGGCCCCCTTGTCGTGCACGGGGTGGTCCTGGGCAGAAAAGACCCTGGTGAGGCTACCCGCGAGCGGGGAGGTCCCCTTGACGTGAGCGGGGAGCCCCAGATCCTTCGATCTCATACAGGGGAGTATTCTTACTTTTTCTTCCTTTCCTCCTTTATTTTGTTAAATTTTGTCCATTGAGGACAATCTGTCACTTAGAATTAGGATTGAATATAGTTCTATTTTCTTAGTTTTTGATTTTCTATTTTATTTTAGTTCTATTTTATTTTATGTAGTGTAAACGTTCGGGTCCGGGGAACCCTGTCGAAACGACGTTGGAAATGGAGTCGCCACTAATCTTTTTTCTAAGGTGTGATTAGCCACCTAATTTGTCTTAATCAGTCTAATGAGGTCCGGCGCTTGGCGTGGGACCCACTAAACCTAAGGGTCCGGTCTGATCACCTAGACCTAAGTTCGGGAGTCATTTACGTCCGGGGAAAGATCAGCACCCCCGGCACGCCCGTCAAGTGACGGTACCTCTAAGCCAAACTAGATCTAATTGCGGCTCAATAATAAAAGGTTGCTTTTAGTATGTTTCTAAAGAAAATGGTGATTTTACTTCTTTTCAAATCTTATTAATTTCTAAAAAGAGACTACAAATGTTTAATGATGCATGAATTGGTGACTTTTAGTTAATCAGTAGACAATAATATACTTGAAATTAACCCGAAACCCT
>AWUE01000153.1:0-14926 GCA_001974825.2 Corchorus olitorius | reverse complement strand
GATGAGGAGGTTCTATTTGAACTTTTTTGTCATTTTCTGTCTTTTCTCACTTGCTAAATTACTAAGAAGACCCTATGTTAGTTTCTAGTCAGTTCTTACCCTTGAGCCTTTTTTGTAATTATACTTTCCTTTGACATAAATGTTATAATAAATCATATCCCCCTTATCTCTACTTTTGCTAATGAATATTAGAATTGTAACATCTTTTCAGGCCTTTCATATCCAAATGAAGAAGAGAGTAAACTTAGTTTTTGTTTGAATACTACACACTTTAGAGCAGGAAACAAAATTGAAACTATTGCACTTGTCCATGTACAAACTAGTATTTACTATTTGTTGCTAACTTTAGGGTATATGCTCAATGTTAATATTTTAGCCTTTTAAAGATGCAACACATTTAAAACCATAATACTTTCGAACTTTTATACGTATCAAACAATTTAATTCGAACAGAAAATTATTTAAAAAAGTAGATTTCTGAACGCCCGACGCGTCGGCGTAGGCCGTTCCGCTTGTTTTAATTATTCTTATATTTCCATGCAATAAAATAAAAAAGAGAAAGTATTGTTCATGAAAGAATATAAGATGCATGCTAACAATAGTATAAAGTTAGACTATTAGTTACGATTGATAACCTCAAATACAATAAGATACAAGAGAGTGATTGAGAATACAAGATCATAATGCAAGAAAGAAGATTAGATTTTTGTCACAAAAAGAATTAAAAACATGGGCTTTTAAAATTAAAAGTTTTGAACTCAAATTTTCTTTCTTTTATGAATAGTAAATGTTGAATTTGAAAATTTCAAATCTAAGAAGGGCAAGTTACCACTACTCTAAAAAAGGAACCGCTAGACCTTGACTTACACATGAAAATTAGAATAGAGCCCTTGATGATGAGCTAATTGCTTAGCTAGCAAGGCTAAATTTTGAGTCATTTCAAAGATCCATGTCGGAAAAACTAAACACATTAAAATTCAAACCAAATTATAAGCTTAATATTTGTCAAGCAATGATTAGTTTGGTTCCAAGAACTAGCTCGAGTTAGGCCCTTTTGATGTATCAACATCGGCACACAAATGATTTTGATACCCATGTGATGATGTCAAAACTGAAAGAGAAAACGGAAAGTGTTATTGGCTAATACTAATTCCGAAGTCAAATGGTCAATTATGTATTAAGTTACGGGTAAAACCTGAGTTCGTGTGTTTCAAGTTCAACAACTAGTCTTCGCACATGGAGTGCGGTCTACGGTCTACTTGGTCTTCACGTTTAATGCATCATCATTTTCTTCCAAATTCATTTTCTTATTTTAAGCTATCTTCTAAATCCTAATCAAAGCAAAAGCAGCACACCCCACCAACTCCTCCACAAGAGCTTTCTTTAGAGAGAAAAAAAAATATTGTAATTAATTTGTTAATCATAGTATTAGATTGACTAATTGCTCAAATAAGGGTCTAATATTTTCCAAAATGTTCAAATAAGGGCCCAATCTTTTAATTTGGCCAAATAAGGACCTAACATTATCGAAAATGATCAAATAAGCCCGATCTTTTAATTTGGCCAGATAAGGGGCTAACGTTATCGAAAATACTCAAATAAGGGTCTGGTGTCAGTTTGGATGGCGCGTGAGAATTTTCAATGTTAGACCCTCATTTGAGCATTTTGGTAAACATTAGGCCCTAATTTGGCCAAATTAAAAGATAAGGCCCTTATTTGTGCATTTTGGCAAATGTTAGGCCCTTATTTGGCCAAATTAAAAGATCAGACCCTTATTTAAGCATTTTAACAAACGTTAGACCCTTATTTGAGCAATTAGCCTATTAGATTAGATTAGATTTTGACAATTTTGATTTTTTTTTTCATGTCAAACTTTAAATGAAGAAAAAACTCTTATAATATCTAATTTCTCTATTTATAGGATGAAAATCTGAAACCTTATTTAAGAAATAGTATAAAAGAATTTCCACTTGAATAAACGAGTATAAGTAACTAACTTTACAAGGAGCTTTAAAATTTCTCTCAAAAGCTGAATCCTATATTGCAAATATTAGATAAGAGTATTTCACCCGTCATTCTTTTACTACAATCTTGTAGTAGTTTAATCACAACAAAAGATTGTATATAAGAATTCAACTTTAAAAACAAAAAAAATTAGAATTCAATCATTTTCTAAATATGGATTCTATAGCGAACAATTGCACATGATTTGCTCGAGAGCATGAAAGCAACGTTTAGTAACTACTAATGTGATTAAAATGCTTTTTTCTAGTGCACTTGTTCAAGACACATAATATGCTTGTCTCGTAATTAAAGAGTAATATGATTCAAACCCCTAATATTAATGCTTTGAATGCTCCTATTAGTGAAGAGTTAAGATAAAAAAAAAAAAAGCTCATACTAAGTCGATGATAAAAAAAAAACATACTAATTCATTTGTATCAGTCAAAGTAGTAAATATTTGAATTTATGATGGAAGACACATTTGGATCTTTAAACCCATATTTGATACTATTAAATTAAAAAAACTTATCCTACTTCTAAATTTTTATTATAAAAAGATAAATCTTTTTGACCCTCCAATTTATCCCTCCAACTTAACCCTCCAATTTATCCCTCCAACTTAACCCTCCTAATAATTAAGGAAACAAATTAAATTCAGGTTTAGCCTCCTAATAATTAAGATAATAAATTAAATTAAAAAAATAATAAATTAAATCCAGGTTTTTTCTTGGCACAAAAATTAAATCCAGCTTTAACCCCTAGTTTCAGTAGATGAGATTTACAGGGTAAGTTCCTAAATTTAGAACATTAATTGGCTAGGGTTTTAGAAATTGTAGTAAAAACTTTGATTTGTCAAAATCTTATTGGTCGGGATCACAGATGATGACATGGTAGACCCGATCCACCTAATAATCTCTCGTCAGTAGCAATACTCTTAAAAAAATACTAAATTTTAAAATTTAAAAGAGGTTATACATGAAAATCATTGAGTCAATAAATTACTCTTATAAAATATTTGTTAATAAAAACTATTTAGTCGTCTTCTTCTTCCTCAACAACAAAAAAAAAACCCCTAAAGCATATTTACTATTTAGTCAAGGAAAGCATGTCAAAAATAAATGGGATGAAGTAAAACGAGAAGGAAAAAAAAAGAAAAAAGAGAGAGACATAGTGACAGCCAACAAGATGGGGATTAGATTAGATTAGATTATAGATGAGTTATAATTGAGGGTGAGGATGAAGCGAAGGGACATCCCGAGGGCACAACGGCATGATATGTAGATCCCCCCAGCCCCAATATGATCCTCAAAATCATTCCAGAATCTAAAGCCGTATTGGGTTGGGGACAGCCACAGAAAAAGGATAAAGGTCTATTTTGTAACTCCAGTCCCCACTCCCCCCAGTCAACCCCAATACGCAAGCTCTGCCGTCGTATAGAATACACTCCCTTCCCTTCCCTAGATTTTATTTTTATGCCAAATAAGCCTGGCCGGGTGCAAACTGCAACCCTTCACAACAAAAAATTGAAAACCTTTTTCAAACGTGAAAATTGAAAGATGAAAAGATCTTTGGTTTTAGATTTTATAAGGTCGTGTATCTGGAACCGTTTCATCATTGTTTGATCGTTTCACCACCGTTTTGGGCCCAAGTGGAGTTTAAGTGTAAATTCCGTTTCAATCGCTGCTCGTTCTAATAATTTCATCTGTACGATACCTAATCTAATCTGTACAGTATCAATAACATCACTACCACACCGCTCTACTAATCGCAGCCAAAGGAAAAAAAAAGAAGGTAAAAGCAGGCGGGCAGCTTTCTTTTTCTAGAGCTTTCCTCTTCCTTCCTTACTTCATCATAACTGATTAAAGCCTGATTTTCAGTTATTAGATTTTGCGAAAAGTTTTGCTAGAGTTACCATGGTCCACGATTGTCATTTAAGTAAAAACAGTTACGTGTTAGATTCGCGTTTAATTTAACGGCCGTCAGGTTTGTATCGAGGTGTCAACTTTTTCCGTTGCAAAAATTTATAATTTCTATTTTTGTTAAATTTTAAGCGTCTTTCGTAGATTCTCTCTGGGGGATAAGGTTAGGGAAGGGAAGGGTCTAACCGCTATTCAATGTTTTGCTTGTCCCAACTCCCAAGTTCCAACCTCATTTTCTCGCGATTTCTTCAATCTCACGTTTTTATTAGACTTTATTCATTCAAGCCGCTTGATTAACATTGTTCCAATTTAGTACGTACATTTGTAGTCTGTAGATGATTATTATCAAACTCATTTAAATTTAAATATAAAATTAACTTGCTTAAAAGTAAAAAAAATTTGGGAAAATACTCCATATTTAACTAGAAATAAATTTTGGGAAAGAAATTCCCATACAATTCGAGACAATAATGTCAAGTATAAAATCAGGCATTACATTAAAAAAAATAAAATGATCATTGTTCAAAATAACCATCTCCCTCCCATGATTAGTAAGAGTATCCGTTGCTCGATTGGTCTTCCGAAAAGAATGTTTGAGTTTGAAGTTCAAAAAACCTCTCTTCAATGACCTACAATCATCAATTGGGTTTTCAAGTGGGTGGGAGATTGTGTCAGCATCAATAATAATGAGATTAACGATAACTTTAGCATCAATATTAATAATAAAAATTCTAAACCCACAAATTATGAGCTAACTTAAGGCACCCCAAAGTTCAGCTTGAAGAGAGGAGGCCTGTCTAATCTTCTCAGCATACCCTGCTATCTACTCACCATTTCAGTCCTTAAGATAACACCCAAACCAATAGTCCTGGGATTACCTTTACAAGACCCATTCGAATTTAGTTTAATTAGGGGATGGAGACCAGCAAAGATCCTCTTTGGACCAATTGAGGGGTATTCCCAGCTAATGTATAAACTCTCATACTTGAGTCATGATTAACCCAAAAAAGATCAGAACCCATAAGAGGTCAAAGAGTTTTTCCCTCCATATTTGATTTCATACTAGACTTATTGTTTACTCCCTAATATTTGTGAAAATGCTCAAATAAGGGAATAACCTTTTAATCTAGTTAATTAAGTTCTTAATATTGTAAATTTGGCTCAAATCAGTCCTTAGAGCCCATTTAAGTCCCTAACGTTTTCGGGTTTATCAACTTATCAATTTGACGCCATTGACTGATTTGAGTCGATTTTATAACAATAGAGACGTAATTAACCAAATTAAAATGTTAGACTCGTATTTGAACATTTTCATAAATATTGGAAACCAGTTTGAGCAATTAGTCTTCATATTGGACTCCAAACAAAATGAAATTGAATCATATAAAATTGAAGATGGAAGAAACTCTCCTAACACACAGATCCCTTACAAGTAATCATGATCTTGATTCAGATGAAATATTGCTATGAAAAATTAACAAAAATATTTTGTTTTTATCCAAAGTAATGAATGTATTCTTAACGAATTTTATGCATTATTTGACTAAGCAATTATTAGATACTCATCCTATTTTGTTACTCTCCCCTCGCACGCATTAATAAGTAAAAAATGTAAATTTAGAAATAGGAGATTAGGAGTAAATATATTATTATCCATTTAATAGTGGAGTAACACAATAATTAGACACCTCACATTAATTTTTAATGTAATTACCAGGTACAACTATTTAAGGAATGCTAGTAGTAAAAAAGATGATAACAACAACAACAGCGAGATAAGGATGAATAAAAGAGAGATGTTAGTCATCTAAACATTTGTTTCATAAAATTTCATATTCAATATTTCTTAATTTTCTTAGACTTGGTTTGAGATTGAGTTTGAAGATAAAAAAACAACTTTTCAACTCAAATACAATACCAAATAAATCATGATTTGTATCAGAAGCTAATTTTCACAGTAAAAGGCCATGCAACCTCAAAAGCCAATCTTTAGATGTTTTTGCGTTTCAAAAATCTTTTAGACATTAAAAAACTAAACTCTCTTAAATATTTTTTTTATTTCTATTTTAATTAGTACCTTTTTTAGATATTTTTTTTCTTTTTTTTCTCAACCACATTTTTCTACAACAATACCAGACATTAATTACATTTTTAACCTCAATTTTAAAAAGCACATTTCAAAAGCATTATTTAAATCCAAACTTTTCCAAAACTTAATCTCAATCCCAAATTAAGCCTTAGTACTATCTAATATTTGTAACCATATTGAGTCCCACCCCATTTGGAATTTGGTTGGGTCATATATTTAATTTTATGCCATGTATCTTCATAATCATGGTAAAAGCGAGAAAATAGTTATTTAAGAGAATTCTTAGCACATGGAATATGGGACTCCCTCCGTCCCCAATTAGATGTCAACTCTTAGTCAACAAATACTAAATTTTGATCATTGTTTATAAAAAATATATCAAGCAAAATAATTTTAAAAAATAACACTTGTAAACTTTGAATTACAAAATTTTCAACACATATTTTTTTACAATTAAATTTTACATATTTTTTTTATAAATAATAGTTAAAATTTAGTGTTTATTGACTAAAAGTGGACATATAATTAGGAACTGAATATATTTTATACTACAATCAAAATTCAAGAAATAGGCCCTCCCGGCCTAAAGCAATGCCTGGGGCAAGCGAGCAACCACCTCCGCCCCCAGCTAGCCGCCCGGCTCTAGACCATGGGAGGGCACCCCCATCCTCCATGTTTGGGTAGCAAACCCATCGAAAAAAATTCAAGAAATAGGGAAAACAATTACTACTTGCCTACTTGGGGAGTTTTTTCTTGTCACAAGTTTGGACCAATTAGAAAGAAGAAAAGGGCAGGTCAAAATTAAAACAAAGGAAAGTGGTTTTAACTTTTAATGACTTGTGCAAATTTAACTAGGAACAAATCCATCCACTAATCAACAATGACTAATGAGAGGTCCTAGAGGACTCCATTCCACGTGCTCTCCACGTGCTTACCTTTAAAAGAAAAAAAAACTGGTGTTTTCTTATTTATAATTTATTATATTAAGCATATCATTTACTGTATTTATTATTTGGGCGATATATATAAATATAACGGCCAATGAAATTAAATTGTCAAACCAAATTAGGAGTAGCAGAGGACTAACTACCCCGAGGGATTTACGTGGTAAAATCACATCCGTTTATCCAAATCCACATCAAAAGAAACTTCCTCCTGCTTTCCTTTTTCCGGAGTAAAAAAATCGCGCGACGTTTTTATTTTATTTTTTAAAAAACAAAAAAAAGAAACCTCTCTTGCTCCAATTTCTCGTTGATGAGTGATGAATGATGATGATGATGAGAGAAAGTAAAAGGAGAGACCCCACATTTCTCAGGCCACGCGGCAACCCGACGCTGATTAATCGTTAACAAGGGAATCTCAGTACCAAAAAATGAGAATTAAAAAAGAAATTTTAAAATTCAATTTTAACACTCCAACTCTTATTTCATTTTTTCTATTTAAGTTTAATGAAGAAAATTAAAATAATACACGAGAAATTGATAAAGATATTTGTTCGGGTACCCAAAGTCCAAACCCGCAGCCCAACGAGGCCCAGGAAACCCCTTATATAAAGAAGCATCTACATTCATGCAATTCTCGCCCATTTCCAGCTTTGTTAACGTCTTCTTTGAAGATAACAACTAAAAACCCTAATTTTCCTCCGATTTTCCCTCATTTTCCGGGATATAATCTATTTCTTTCCGTCTTTCTCATTTATTCAACTCTCATCTCTTTTCTTCTTCCTTGATAAATCTATTTTTCTTTATAATTTTTTTCTGTGTTTTAAGATCTGCATGGTGGAATTCTTTTTCGCAGCATAAATTTTGTTGCTTTCCTTTAACAAAACCGAAATTTTTAGATTTAAAATCTGTTAAAATCTTCTTCTGAAGGGTCGGCGTGGGGATTTCGAAGTGTAGGGTAAAAAGAGGGTGTTCCACCGGTTTTAATAGGGTCTTCTACTGCTTCTTTTGAGGGGGTAGCCGGGGCCTCGGCCTCGGCGGGTTTTAAAGCCCCCACCTTTTGAAAACCATCAAATCTAACACCATTTTTTCCTTTTTCTTTTTTAAAATCTTTTTTTAGATCGTCGCGGATTTATTTTAGGGATGCCGGCCTTGGCTTGCTGCGTAGATGCTGCCGTAGCGCCTCCTGGCTACGCAGCTTTCATTGCCGGGGACAGCTCCCTTCCCGCGGCGGTCCCCTTTTCTCCTTCCACCACCAACGCCGCCGCCGCCGCCGAACCTAACACCAACTTAACCCATTGGTCCCCTGCTCACTCATCCGCTCTCTATCGTATCGACGGCTGGGGCGCCCCTTACTTTTCGGTCAACAACTCCGGCAATATCACCGTTCGTCCTCATGGTACGGACACCCTGCCCCACCAAGAAATCGACTTGGTGAAAATTGTTAAGAAAGTCTCCGATCCGAAATCGGTGGGCGGACTCGGGTTACAGCTGCCCCTCATTGTTCGCCTACCTGATGTGCTGAAAAACCGGCTGGAGTCCCTTCAATCTGCTTTTGAATTAGCTATCCAAGCTCAGGGTTACGAGTCTCATTACCAAGGCGTTTACCCCGTGAAATGCAACCAAGATAGGTTCGTTGTTGAAGACATCGTCAGAGTCGGGTCGTCATTCCGGTTCGGGCTGGAGGCCGGGTCTAAACCCGAACTTCTCCTTGCCATGACCTGCCTTTGCAAAGGAAGCCCAGAAGCCTTACTGGTTTGCAATGGCTTCAAGGATGCTGAATACATTTCCCTTGCTCTGCTAGCAAGGAAACTCGCTTTGAACACTATAATTGTTCTGGAGCAAGAAGAGGAGGTGAATTTGGTTATTGAAATGAGCAAGAAACTCTCTATTCGACCCGTGATTGGAATCCGAGCCAAGCTGAGAACCAAACATTCTGGTCATTTCGGGTCGACTTCCGGTGAGAAAGGGAAGTTCGGGTTAACCACGACCCAGATTCTGAGGGTTGTTAGGAAGCTCCAAGATTCAGGGATGCTTGACTGTCTGCAATTGTTGCACTTCCATATTGGATCCCAAATCCCTTCAACCGCTTTGCTTCAAGATGGAGTCGGTGAAGCCGCACAGATCTATTCTGAGTTAGTCCGTCTTGGTGCCCACATGAAGGTTCTTGACATTGGAGGCGGCCTGGGAATCGATTACGACGGTTCCAAATCTGGTAATTCGGATCTCTCTGTTTCTTATGGTCTTCAAGAATATGCTTCAGCTGTTGTTAATGCAGTTCGGTTCGTCTGTGACCGGAAATCTATTAAGCATCCAATAATCTGTAGTGAAAGTGGGAGAGCTATAGTTTCTCATCATTCTATTCTGATATTTGAGGCTATGTCTGTTACTGCTCCAACTACTCCATCAATGAGCGAAATTAACCTTCCATTTATCATGGATGGTTTGTCAGAGGATGCTCGTTCTGATTATTGCAATCTGAGTGATGCGGCAATGAGACACGAGAATGAGACTTGTTTGCATTATGCTGATCAGCTGAAACAAAGATGTGTTGAACAGTTCAAAGAAGGGACTTTAGGGATGGAACAACTTGCTGCTGTTGATGGGTTATGCGAATTGGTTTCAAAAGTGATCGGTGCATACGAACCAGTTCAAACATACCATGTGAATCTCTCTATTTTCACTTCGATCCCTGATTTTTGGAGCATTGGTCAGATTTTTCCTATAGTCCCCATTCATCGATTAGATGAGAGGCCTGAAGTGAGGGGGATTTTGTCTGATTTAACTTGTGACAGTGATGGGAAGATTAATAAGTTCATTGGAGGTGAATCAAGCTTACCTCTACATGAGCTGGAAGGTGAAGGCGGTGTCAGCGGTGGTGGTGCTAATGGGCGGTACTATTTGGGAATGTTCTTGGGTGGGGCTTACGAGGAGGCCCTCGGTGGAGTCCACAACCTGTTTGGCGGCCCAAGCGTTGTAAGGGTGTCGCAGAGTGATGGTCCACATAGCTTCGCGGTGACGCGGGCAGTTCCTGGCCCATCATGTGGGGATGTCCTCCGAGTGATGCAGCACGAGCCCGAGCTCATGTTCGAGACCCTTAAGCACCGTGCCGAAGAATTTTGCGGGCAGGACCATAATGCTGCTTTAGCTAGCAGCCTTGCTCGCTCCTTCCATAACATGCCTTATCTGGCAGCCATGTCTTCTTCTTGCTCCTTGACTGCTATGAATAATAATGGATTCTACTATTGCAATGAGGAAGAATACAATGCTGCTGTGGAGTCTGTGGCTGGTGAGGAGGAGCAGTGGTCCTATTGCTGCGCTTGAAAGGCAGCAATTTTTTTTAACCATTTGCCTTATTGCATGGTTTGGCTATCCTTTTAATGTCTTCTTCAGTTGTTTTAATCTTTTCCTAATTTTCCATTTCTATTGTTAATGTTAAATTTAGCAAGCAAAAGATGTTTAGCAGACAGACAGGGTCTTTTGCATTTTGTCGGGAAGGAGGGATAGGAACCGAATCCACCCTTTTCTGTAAATTCGGATCTTTTTCCCTCTTGTTAATGTTTCTTTTAAGTAGACTTCATGAGTTTTTAGCCTTTAAAGTTTAAATATGTTAAGAAATTTGTTTATTTTCTTCTTCTTATTAATTCTGCCTATATTTATGTTCATTTAGTTTAGCTTCCAATTGTTCCTGGGCTATTCAACATTTTGTGATAAATGGGTCAGCCGTTGTGGAAAAAGGGTTACTAGAATTTAATACAAAGATTCTCAAATTATGGGAAGTGGGGTCTTGTTGTCTTGTGTGTTGTCTTTGCTTTAACTGCTGGGCCTGCCCATTTGACCCTCAAAACAACAAGACCCCGATTGATGGCCAGAACCGTATATTTCAACTTTCAATTCAATTTTCAATTTTGGTATTCGTTGAATTTTGTTTTCTTAAATACTACTTTTTTGTTAAGCGTAATTTGAATTTGCTACCTATTTCTCCAATTCGTTTCTAGTTGTATTTTGTTGAATGTTGACCACAATTTTGTGGGCTTCTAATTAGCCTTAGCCTCAGGTCGGCTTTGTGGTCATTATGATTGGATGTAGAGCGCTAAAAGATGTTAAGTTTTGGGTGATTGTGAAGTCCAGAGACACACAATTTCTATGTAACCAAATCCCTTTAAACTTTGTACTCCATAAAAATATTAAATTTGGATTATAAAGAGTAGATGAGATGGGTCCAAAAACCAATCACATGGCCACTCCAAAATTTGCCCAGAACTCTCAGGAATCTTGGAGTTTTTGCCCCTTTAGATTCTAATAAAAAAATTGTATGTTTAGTGTAGTATATGTATAATAATTACGTAGGGGGGTTGAATGCAATGTTTAGACACGTAGAATATACGGATATTTTTTTAAGGAGAAACAAAGAAAGATCCTATTATGATTTTTCTTTATAAATAATATTGGGTAAAGCTTTATATGAATAGGATGGTTTTGTTTCCATGATGGGTAGTTTTTTTGACTTGGGAAGTTGGGATGCTTTCCTTGCATCTTCTGATTTCTGGTTAACATGTGGAAGCTTTTTAATTTTTCCTGTTTTCAATTTATGTTTTCAATTTTAGTTGAAAATCTTTTTAAGTAGAATAAAGAAAAGATTCGTCAACAGATAAATTCAAGAACATATTTGTCACTTAAATTTGTATGAGAATTATTAAGTATGATACTTTTTCTAAAGAAATAAGAAATGAATAATTTAGACAGAAAACTATAGTGGGTACAATTATAAATTCAGCCTTTTCCAGCAGATTGTCAAATCTAGGATAAGCAATTTGCTACCTACCAGAATTATTGGAGATGATTAACTTTTAACATGGAATAGGCATAATGATAAACATTATTATTGCCAAGTGCCAACCAAGTTCTAAGCATGGAATAAGCATAACAAAAAAAAATGAAGATTCAGTTGTTATGATAATTGTGAAGTGAATCCTATTACACTCATTATATTCTGATATCCAAACATGGACCAATGGTCCAATATCTAATTGTCATGTCCTGAATGACAAGTTTTTCTTGAAGGTCATGAGTAGAGTAGCTGTTTTGCAGACAAAAGTAAAAGATCATAATCTTGGATATAGATTTGCTGAGATGTTTTTTAGCTGGAATGAGATAAAGCTTTCAATTTCATGATGTTTTACCATATTTTCTAGTGAAATGTCATATCTTCTTCAGAATAGTTTTAATTATTTATAGTTGAATCTGGGTTTTGAAGGCAGAAAGTTATATGTTGCAGCTTTGTGGCAATGCGAAATTGATGGTATAATTAGGCATTGAATTGAGAAATGAGAATGTATCGACAGATATTAGATTCTTTCATAGCTTTAACGCAGTTTTTGTCTTTGGATTAGCATATAAAAGATAATTTGATTCTTTGTTAAGTGTTATGCTGAATCTTTAATGTGCGGTGCCTGCCTCCATGTCAAGGACATGTAGAGGAATGAGTTAATTGCTTGGAACATTTGACAAACTTGATTAAGATGGGGGCTTTGAGCTTTAGGCAATAAGGATCTTTTTGTTCATTTACAATGTAATGAGAGGAAGGGGATGGACATGTGCTCTATTTTGTGCCTCTCCTATTCATAGCGCATCAGAATATTTTGTTCAAGTAAGGATACGCAAATTCTAAAATCAATTCCTTTCGAGTCTGAAACACGAAATGTTACATTTCTCCATAGAAATATACCTCCATGGGATCAAGCAAGTTCCAAAACTTTCTCTGGACAAATATACCTATACTTCTATTGGATCAATCCAGACAAATATACCTATACCTCCATGGGATCAAGCAAGTCATCGGGCATTTGGCTGAATTCTTAGTTCCCGTGGTTAGAATTTGATCCCTAACAACCTCAAGTATCAAGAAAGATACGCTTACCACCTTAACCGACCAATACTTAATATATATATATATATATTGAACATTTAGTTCAATTGATAATTTCTCTATGCCTCCGAGTCTAGAACACGAAATGCTAAATTTCTCCATACAAATATATCTCCATGGGATCAATCAAGCAAGTCATCGGACATTTGGCTGGACTCTTAGTTCCAGAACTTTCTTCGGACAAATATATCTATACCTCCATGGGATCAAGTCATCAGGCATTGAGCTGGACTTTTAGTCCCCATGGTTAGAATTCGATCCTTGACAACTTTAAGTATGGCTTACCACCTTAACCGACTAATGCTTAATATAAACAAGCCCTTGCAAATATGCACTTTGATAAATGCTTTGCAAGTCCAATATCCCGCGCTAAGGTATGGCTACTGATTTTGGTTCTTAACCCAGAATTCTCTTTGATTTTAACATGAATCAACCTTATATAGTGCAGACCACTGCTGAAGTGTTATGGCAAGGGAGGGAAGAGCCATTGGTTTTCCTTGATTCTCTGAAGGAAGCCCATCTTTTCTTCCTGGAAGGCATGAAAAATGGTCTGGTTCATATTAACTTCCTAAAATAAACCATGTTTTGATTCTTCAAACTGTTAACTTGTTCTTTTTTTTGGCACCAAGTAAGAAAAACTGTTAACTTGTTCAAAACTTGCCTAAGAATAGTAATGAGCTCATTTTGCTTTAGACTAGTGCAATTTCTTCTACCATTTGTTTAGTTCTGCATGTATAAGACTAAATGATATTCAGAATTTGGAGGCAGTGGATGCTAGGGTGATATATCCAAAGGAGTATGTAACATGGAGGGAGGATCCTGCAAATTTCTATGTCAACGGAGTCTACCCTACTCGGAGACTATGGGCAACTGCTAGAGAAGCTTGGAGGGAAATCCTGTTAACCCCTGTAAGCTCTCTTGTTCTGTAATTTCTACCATCTCTACAGGTACAAAGTCCTTTGATTAATGAGCAAGAATCTTTTGTCATTCCCTCATGGTGAACATTTTCTAGTTGTCACTCACAAATCAATATTAAGGGCACTGATCTGCACAGCTTTAGGGCTACCCCCTGAGAGGTATGTACTCATCTTCTCAGCATAATTAAAACTACCATGCAAGGCTCTTAATATTATGCTTACAAAAGATAATCTATCAGTTAAAAGCTAAATTTTGTAATCGAGATGAGCACTTTATGATTCATAAACTAAAATTACTTACTATTTTCGCCTATCACAAATTTTGGTCTTTTACTGTCTTGCTGATATACTCATGAAACAAATCTCAAAATGCTACATTTACGATCTATGTCAGCAGCCCCAACAGTTGTTTTTATGATTCAGGTTTCGCGCGATTGATGTGAATAATGGCAGTATATCCACGATTAGCTTCAACAAACGTGGAGAAGCAATGCTCCAGTCTTTGAACATGACTGCGCACATGTATAACGATCATGTCTATCTTTCCTGAAACTGCAATTGCTTTAAGCAAAAAGCTGTTAATAGTGAGAAATTTGCTTTATAATCACAGAATGTATCGAACAAAGTCACCATACATGAAAATAACAAAAGATTCTTAACCAGAAAATCAAGCATAGACTCATTTATTTTCATGGTTGTATATCAGAAGAATTGGAGCAGTGAAGAGCCTTTACCTGGTCCATGTTTCATCACACAATAAGAGTGCCATTACAAAAGTTGTTAATAGTGAGAAATTTGCTTTATAATCACAGAATGTATCGAACAAAGTCACCATGCATGAGAATAACAAAAGATTCTTAACCAGAAAATCAAGCATAGACTCATTTATTTTCATGGTTGTATATCAGAAGAATTGGAGCAGTGAAGAGCCTTTACCTGGTCCATGTTTCATCACACAATAAGAGTGCCATTACAAAAGTAATTTACTGGAACTGGCACCACTATAACTTTATGTATAATAGGAATGCCACCACTTTGCCCTTTACTGCATAATAAGAACTCCCGTTACTAACTTTTATTGATGCACCATTGCCCTTGCTGNAATAATATGGAACTAGAGGTGGAGA